>JAHZMY010000821.1:0-11607 GCA_027743915.1 Seira sanloemensis
AAAAGAATTTCAGACAGTTGATGTTTGTTTGCTTTAGAAATTTGGTGGGAGAAACGCTAACCCTTATTCCACGATCAAAGGAAATTCTTAGAAACAGCAGGTGCGATGGTGGAAGTTTGGAATGAGTTTAAAATGCATATTTTATCTTCAATTTCATAAAATTTTAATCGTTTTTGATTTTTAGACGAGTCCAACATTTATTGGAGGAACACCGAAGTAAGACGAGTATGCAGTATCAATGCCTTGTATCATCCAACTCCACCAAGCTCTGATCTTCAGATATTTTCCCCGTTTCAAAACAAAGCAGCGAAATTGCCCTATTGTTTCTTATGCATAATGAATAATTTTTATAAAGTTTAGTTTGTTAATTGAAATTGCAAATTAATTAGTAATTTATTTGAATCCTTGAGCTAATTTTCTTATGACAAAGTTGCAACTACTCATTTTGATTTGAGTGAAGGAGAGAAAATAAACTTGATAGTTTACTAATGTCGTGCAGTGTAAAAAGTTTTTTTTCATGGCACATTTCAGGAAATAATAAAAAACTAGCTGGGTGGAACACGTAAAAAAGCTTACTCAATGTTCCATTATAAAAGTTCCTTTGACAGAACTTATCTTTGGCACATAAAAGAGAAAACTATTTTAGGAAAAGAGACTTTTAAATGTGAGGAAAAAGGAGGTCTCTTTCTTTTACAAATACATACTTCAAAGAAAAAATTGCGATTCACAAAGGACTTTTTTCTCTTTTTTTGGGTTTGTTGCGCTTTATAGAAACCTACATTCATACTTTCATCAAACGCGTATAAGTACAGGGTAGTAGCTTTCGGCAAGTTTGTCTTTTTTCTTTGAACTTAAAAAGACGTATACCGTAAGATTGACAAATCTAGTCGTCACTCTTTTTGCCGAATCCGACTTTTATAGCGATTTTCATGGAACATCATACTAAAATTTTCTCGTTTTTGACACCATTTCTTGAAATGATTTCGCGATGTAGAGGATGAGGACCGTCTAAATGAAAGATGAACAACAATCGATCATGTTCCATTTGGTCTAAAGTTCAATTAAATTTGTAACAGGTAGATACTACCATGAATTAGTTTAAGAGAGAGGCAGTACATATAAAACCCTGATTGTATTATCAAATTCACGGTCCACCTTTATCATCTTATACTTATCTTAACTATACGTATGTCGTTATTAATGTACGCACAGAGAGTTTTAGTTTAAGAGAGACAGGCAGTACATATAAAACCCTGATTGTATTATCAAATTCACGGTCCACCTTTATCATCTTATACTTATCTTAACTATACGTATGTCGTTATTAATGTACGCACAGAGAGTTTTCTTTTTCGTCCCTCTCTTTTCCTCTTTCTTGTCAACAGCGGCTCCTCGTTTGTGACATCCCTCGTTTCTTTTCACTTGCGTTTTCCTCTGCTTTGATTTCAAAGAAGATCAGAGAGACGCCTTCAAAATCGTTTGTCTCAAAAGGGAAGGAGTGCTCTCCTCCTCTGCCTTTTTCCTGCTTTCCCGTACTTTCCCCTACTTTTCCATTTTCCTTCATCTCCCATCAACTCCTTCGTATGATAAACACACGCGACCAAAAGGAAAAGACCGGAGCCGAGGCTACAAAGGGACAGGAAAAAAAAGAGTGGGCTTTGTACGCTCCTCAGAGACAAGTCCTCCTTCACAGATTTTCGTTTTGAAACTTTGATGTAAACAAAGACCGGAGCCGAGGCTACAAAGGGACAGGAAAAAAAAGAGTGGGCTTTGTACGCTCCTCAGAGACAAGTCCTCCTTCACAGATTTTCGTTTTGAAACTTTGATGGAAACCATGAGGAAAACAGGTGATTCTGGTGAAAGTAAATTCAAAGAGCGTCTTGACTTGCGCTGCATCAAAGAAGCCTTGAGAATCATTCAGGCAATTTCTCCAACCATTTGGCATTCTCTCATTTCCCCATTCACAAACAACTGTCTCGGATGAAATCCTCTAGAAAAATTGAGCATTCTCAATTTCGTTCCCGAATTTGGGCTAATTTCAGTCCAAAATTGAAAAATCCTATTATACCCTCGACAAAAGAATGCTCGTATTTTTGTAATCTTAATAAAATGGGAGATTACAAGGTAAAATAATATTAGAAAATCAAACAGATTTTTTTTCTCCCTCTCCCCAATCCTGCGGAATATTTATTGAATTTTTCTTCAGATTTATTTCATCATCAGCAATCCACAGAGATAGGAGTCGCCGACAGAGCGAGGGCATTGCGCACACTGTACAAGGTACGCATATAGGCAATAGGGAAAAGAGATGGAACTTTTCCCCAGTTCCTTGATCTCTGAAGCATGTAAGTCGTCTTTGTTTCTTTCTCCTAAAAGTCCTTCGCTTGATCTTCTCCTGAGAGTTACTCATGTGTATTATCATTTCATCTTTCTATTTGTATGAGCCTTTATTCCTGTAATACCTATTGCATATTCTCTGCACCGTTTCCCTTCCCAGTTCACAGCACCGACGACGTATCAATATATATATTATTCTCCCATTCCCCGTATTTTCAACCCCCACATCAAGAAAAAGGTGCTTTCTCTCCTCTGATACGTATATGCCACCCTCGAATTTATCGATATTACTGCAGATATACATGGTTACGCAAGTCTACACAGCTTTACCTACATTTTCTCTCTGTGATCGTCATCTTTTGTGAGCCCTGTTTCCATCATCAAAACAACAAAACACATGGAACAATGGTGAAATCTACAACAAAGGAAATCGTTTGAAGTTCAACCGACTGAAGAATAAAAGGAGAGCACAAAAGTATTGAAGACTATAAGGTGAAATAAGGATTCAAGTCAATGTTTATTCCCCTTTCTATACAACTTAATGGAATAACGGCCTGCCTCCGAAATGCACATGACAGTTAAGGTATCACACACGTTTAGCATTCAAATTGCGCAGTATAAGACAGATTTATTAGCCTACATTTTTTTACCTAAGCCAATATGACAAAGGAGAAGCCTATTCAGTGAATCACGTTTCGAATCAAATATTGGAAATGTATTGTCGGCTTGGATCCGCCGATGCTTTGCATGTTGCAATATTTTTTGTTGTAATACGAGGTAGGAAAACCCCATTCCTCATATACCTACATTTTTTTCAATTGTTGTTTCACCAGATAGAGATTATAGATAGGATCAAATATTTAATTGAAAATCCTTCTTTGTCTCTTGCTTTCCCTTGATCTTTTCCCTCTTTGATGTTATATGCAAACACGGCGGAAACGAAGGTGAGCGTAGGCAAATTCTGGGCTATATTTGCTTCAAGTATGTATGTTTAGACTTTCTGCGTGAAATATCTGTTGTGTCATTTTTGAAAGATGGGACTTGGCTCCAGTTACATTTTGATTCATAAAATTGTGTGGGCGAGAGAACAGGTGCGAGTATTAAATCTGCATAGGGAGTTGATTTGAAACTACATGGTTTTCCAGTTGTATTTTTTTAAAAGTCATTTTTTCCGGTTTTCAAGTAATTGAGCATATAGATATATAATTTTAATTGTTCGGAGTAAAAAAATATTAAAGCATGTAATTTTAAGGACTTTTTAAACGTAGATACTCTCGTATCGCTCAGCGTCGAGATATGTTTTTTTCTAAAAGGAAGATCGAATGGTGCTTACAGAAAATTTGCGTAGTTTTTAATGTCTTTACTTGAAGCGATGAAAGCTTTAAATTTATGCTGCATTTTTACCCGAGACTTCTTGCATTTTATCCATACATTTGCGATCATTTCACCCTGAAAAGGCACAAAGAGCCTTTGGAGATTTATGGAAAAAGAGAATGATTTCCTTTCAAGTTTTTTTTCTTGTGTTACTTGTTCTTTTATCTTTAAAAAACGATCGAGAAAAAACTACAATTTTTTTCTTCGTCCTCATCATCTTTTAT
Source organism: Seira sanloemensis (assembly GCA_027743915.1). Classification (NCBI taxonomy): domain Eukaryota; kingdom Metazoa; phylum Arthropoda; class Collembola; order Entomobryomorpha; family Entomobryidae; genus Seira; species Seira sanloemensis. Next base: position 3,936 of record JAHZMY010000821.1, read on the forward strand.
TTTTCTGCACTCCCTGCAATATCCCTCACTCTCGTCTCCTTTCACTTCAAGGAAAAAAGTTGTTATTGGAATAAAACTTACATTTAAGAACTCTTTTTCCTTTGATCCTTCCTTTTTGGGTAGGAGCTTTTCTTTGATAATAAGTGTACAGAAAATTTTAGCATTTTTTAAATAGCGAAGGGAAAAAGGCATTGGAAACATATACGGAGGAGGAAATGATGCATGAAAAAGTTGGAGATTGACGCATAGGCAGGCAACCAACGCGAAAGATTTAAATATTTTCTAGGTATATGTTCTAAGAAATCTGCCATTAAATGTTCATTTGACCTAAACATACCCTTTATACGATAGATTTCTAATAAATACAATAAGTATCAACTACATTGATAGGCCGGACATCCGCCCGTCCGTCCAACTACTTCCGGTATTTCGGTATAATTCCGGTATGAAATTTCTCTGAATTTATTGCAGAAACGTAGCTACCTCTACGGGCACGCTTAAATGGAGATGGCATTATATCATATAATTTTACTAGATTAAGTGAAATTACTCACATAAACTTCACATTCCAACAATATGCGCATACACTCAACGTTCCCGCTTAGAACAAGAGGGTCCCTTTATTTCAATTTGGTTTGTTTGTGACGACTTCAAAGGGACAAAGCCTGAAGAGACACAGCGCGAATTTTTTTTCAAAGGCAACTTCAACAGCAATACTTTTTCCCTTAAAAGGAACACATTCATACATCCTTCACAAGATAAAAGAGTTTTCCTCGATTTCTGCACCACCACCAGAATATAATGAAGACATGTAAGGACGACGACGAGGATGCCGCAAAATAGTTGTGTTGTGGGCCTGACTTAACTCTGAAAGGAGAATCAAATGAATAAAATGCCCGTGTGTACTTCTTTGTTGGCACTGCTGCTTCCCCGAAATTTAGCGTCCGGCTCAGCTAAAGATAGACCCCTACTTTTCCTTTTAACTAGAAGTACTCTCATTCTCTCTCTGACGACTTCAATTTCAAAAATGGGCAAGAAGAAGTGGAGAGATAGAGCCGCGTTGGCGTTACAAAACGCTGTTCTCTCTCTCTCTCTTTTAAGTCATCCTCTGATTTTTGGGGAACTGTGCCCGTAGCTTTTTCTGATGTGGTATTGTGAGCGCATATCTATCGATATATGAAATACTTTCCCCCTTGAAAGCTGCGAGAGAGTACAAAGGGAAAAGGGTTGTTTTCCCCACATGAAGTGGCGTGCGTGATGAGACCACTGGTGTGGGTAGACAGGACAATTCAAGCAAACATTCATCTCTGCTCCATCATTGCGGTATGTGTACATCCTCATCATCAACATCACCACAAAAAGCAGAGCCAGGCAAAAGGGTGTACATGTGCATGTGTAAAAAAGTACAAAGGCGAGAGAAGAACATAATAGTGCCACTATCACCACTAGACTTCAAAGTTGCTTTTCTATGTGTGTCGGCAAAACCTTTTGTTTCCTTTGATTATTGGACGGAATCTGACTTTGATCATGTATCAGAGCGACAAAGGAAGATTAGAGAAGAGGTCATTCGTGTGGTAAATGGTAATATCATCGTAATCAGACCCAGGCGCACTCAATGGGGGCATAATGTACATATGTGAAGCACAATCAACCTTTACGTAATAATAAATATACGGGTGGAGGATGCACAGGACGAGAACGACGACGACGATTCCCTTTTATGTCGACCCGCAGGTACCAAACATGTCCAACGAAATTTTGGAATTTCACAGAGATTCTTTTGATGATGACAAAAGTAGAAATGAGCTCAAGGAAAGGGAGAAATGGTGGAATGAAAACCTCAAAAAGAAATGGAATGAAATGCTGGGACACTTGTTTTCATTTTGGAATCGTGACATTCTTTTGCGCAAAATTCTCTTACTTAACCGAATCACAAATAGATCAGCTNGAAATGGTGGAATGAAAACCTCAAAAAGAAATGGAATGAAATGCTGGGACACTTGTTTTCATTTTGGAATCGTGACATTCTTTTGCGCAAAATTCTCTTACTTAACCGAATCACAAATAGATCAGCTTTTTTTATATGTATCTCCTGCTGCCACAAATATAAAAGGAACAGCAGTATTCAGGACTTCCCATGAGATTTTAAAAATGTCAGTTTAAAGTGTTCCAAATGAGCCATGTATTAAAATATTAACTTTAAAAAAGATTACTAACTTTCCTCAGAAAGCTACACATACATAGGTACATTCTACGCGCTTCTTTGACTTTCACTAAAACAAGAAAAAAATTCACATCAATCGTCAAATCTTTCTACTTTCAAAGAGAAAAGACTCAAAGGGAAAGTGACAAAGGACAAAGATGTCCTCTGTAAAAAGTTATTTCAACTCAGATGAAAGCAATTTGTTCAAAGCTTGAGTATAAAGAGGTATTATAATACATGCTACCTCCAATCTTCAAAAAAAAGGACCTTGTCTATGTACATGTACAAAGGGAATGAGACTACAAAATTGGAACAAACGCCGCCTTTTTCTTCTTAATACATTTTCCAGTAAAAAATAGTTTAAACCTTAAACAATGTAATGCATGTATGTCTTTGTACCTCGGTACCTATCTAAAGCCTTCACCTCATGCATATCACTTTTCCATATATTTTTCACCATTTCTGGAAAAAAACGTAGATGAAAAGGCGGAAACCCTCTGTGTGGTACTTATCATTGTAATGCTGTTGTGAACACAAGACATTATTAATGAGAAAGCATTGATCAAAAGCCTTTCATGTCTTGACAAGACGCTTTGATCTTTTTCCTCTTACATGTTAACTTCTTTATGTCATGATGTCTATATGTATGTACATGTGTGTGTGTGACTTTTATACGCACTCGGAGTCAAACCGTATCTGCATTGAGAGTGTTTCTCTTCCGCCAAGTATGATGATGACGGTACTAAGCTGCTCTTCATCTCGATGATCATCGTTTATGTACATCTTATCTCAGGTAAGTAAGACATGTAACTAGGTGTATTACACATGGAAAAAATGATTGTTCATGGAAGCACTGCTCTCCTCCAGTACTCGAGGTATTCCCTATATTACCCTCATTTGAAGTGAATGGCAATGTGGGTAAGTGGTTAGGCAGTTAGAAAAGTAGGGAAGCAAAAGTCAAAAAGAAATCAAGAAAAAACGACTTTTTTTCTTTGCGCACAAATATATATGTATACATAGGTGTACACTGCTACTTTTCAAAGTACATAATAGTAATAGTGCTTTCACTTTTATTCCTTTCTTCACCCTTTGACTTAAGATGTGATGTTTTTCCTGTCTTTCGTTTTTTTCCTTGGAGTTAAAATAAAAAAAGAAAAGTTACCTTTGATGGTGGAAAAGATGAAAGAGAAAAGGAGCCTTTTAACCTCTGGAAAGCAGGCCTTCATGGAAAAGTGATATTGATAGTTGAATCCTTGTATGAAATAGCTTAGTCCAATATTAGTCTATTTTGAAGGTAAGGCAATAACAACAAAATTCCAGTTATAACGGGAAATAATATAAAACTCGAGAGCGCTTCATTCCCTTCAAGGATGCAATGCAGAATTATATCTCAATACTTGAATTATTTAACAATTCAATACAAAGGAATCGATTATGAGATGCACGCGTGGAGAAATAAATGATTAGCAACAGGTTTTCATTTTATTGCTAAATTTTACATACATTTCGATATCATGGCAGAGCGCTAACAGTTGGAGTAGTTTGGCAATGATTCTGTCACACGACGACTGTTTTTAAATCAGGAAAAGACCATTTTTGAAGGGACCTATGCAAAAATAATTTCTAAGTAGGCGTAGGGGTACTAGCAGAATACATGTCAACTTTCTCAGGATTCTTCACAAAATGAGTTCACAATTTTTTAATCTTTACTATAAGCGTCACAAATGTACATAGGTAGTTATGTACCTCTTTATATTTACGGGAAATGTTACAACTTTCTATGATTTTATTTTATAGATATTTACACGCGTATACCTATGTATATACTTACTTAATGTCCTCCATTTTTTGAAAATTTCAAAGCTCCTCCAAAAAGTGAGTCAGGTCCTCTTTCACAGAAGAACACACGGCGGAAACCGTTTTCTGGGCTTTGTTCACTCATTCCATCTATTCAGTTTTTAGCTTTTATCTCAATCTTTTAATGTACGTTAACATCAAGGCAAATCTTTCCATAAAGAGCACACTTTGAAACATCAAAAGGACTTTCAAAAGAAAAATTATTAAATTTAAAAAAGCTACATTTTCATAAAAACGCTGTCTTTGAAGCCAAAGTATTTTTTCAAGTACTGAGGATATGGTGAAAGCACTGGAACACAGGTTATTTTTGAAAGTCTAAAAACCATCATTTTTTTGCAATTGCCATCAAGCTACGCAAAGATCTCTTTTCCGTCAGTTTTAATAGGCACATATAAATTTCACAGGTAAACTGCTTTCGTTACTTTTTTTTTGCTAAAAAGACATACTTGTAGACACCTTCAATGTTTCATGTACGCTTTCAAGAATAATTTGTGCGAGCAAACTGCAAACGGTTTTCCTATTGGCTGTTTTCTAATTTCGCATCTAATGTACGTTTGAGATAACAAAATTCGAGTCTGACTTACAAGGCCTCGACAAAAATTAGCAATTCCAAATTCCTATTTACCTTACCTGACTCATGAACTTGCGTTAGTAATGAATTTGAAATGGAAATGATTTTCCGTCTCTGTGTAATAATTACAAGCTCCTCCATGGAAGATATATCAAAGGCCTCAAAGAAAATAACAAATAATTCTAATAACTTCGGCAAGATATTAAAGTATCAATGCCAGACATCAAAGAGAAAAAGTTACCTATTTCCCCAAAAAAGTAAAATTGAACTTTTGTGAGCTCTCCCAGAGAGAGAGTGAAAGAGTGTTTGTGTTCATAGGATGCCATATAAACTTCAAAGTTGTTCTTTAGAATTTGGGCGGTGGATGATGATGTTCAGAAAAGTATAAAACTGTCCCACAATCTGTAAGAGGAGAGGGGCGTTTCAAAAGGGTCCTGATTGAAGGTAAGTTTATATCTTCCAGTTTTGAAAATAGGCAAAGTGTGGCATAGACCAACTATTTTGAGTCATTCATCAGGCTTTGGTATAAAGGAAAAAGCGTTTGCTTTGACTTACTTCTATTCATTTTCTCTTTGCATTGCTTTAACTTTTCCCTTTGGTCTTTATGCTCTTTGATCTACGGAAATATCATCATCGTTCCACCCATCATCATCCTCAAATCGTCATGTGGGCACAGCATAAACAACAAAAACATAAGCAAAAGGAGAATCAGCACCGTCACTGTATCCTTCAGTACAGTAATGTAATGGCTCAACTTCTTATCAGACTTATTTATTGAGACGAAAGTGAAAGCAGAAAGAAGTCGTTGGGAAATATACACCCGCAGAAGGCTAGGGAAAGAGAGGTGACTGCATTTAGATTATCTTCGGATCAGAATAAATGCGATTGGACGAATATTTTGCATTTAATTGCTTTAACTTTTTATGATTAGAATATGGAGGGATCAAGAGAAAGTACAGAATGATTGCTAGTCAATGAAATATGAGGTTTGCTCGTTTTAGATGCAATTTTTTAATCAAAATGAGAGTTATATTAAGTCATGTTTAGAATGAGAATGGAATACAATTTACACCACCCGAATTTTAGAACAGAAAGATGATACCGTAAAGTCTTAGAACTGTTAGTTAGTGATGACTGATTTCTTGTACAACTTTGATTACATGTAGTTTCTTATTTCTAGAATCTAGACAGTTTTGGATTGTTTCTGTGAAAGTTGGTTCCTGTGCAATGTTTCTTGCACCGATGTTTGTCTTGACGCTAGTTGGAAAAGAATCATTTTAATTATTCAAATTCATCATTATTTTCTGATGACGTTATAAATATTTCGTAATTTCAGTGTCTTCGTGACTCTTCATAAGTAATCCCTAAAGCTCATATTAACTTTCTCTCGCTTTCGCTCCCAGCTTTTTTCCGTGTCTGACCCTCTTGTGAATTTTAATTTAGTAGAAAGACTGATGAATGCGAGATTTTTTCTCACACTCGACTACAATTTCTTTGCTTGTGTTTGCTCACAAACTTCATTTACAAGAGTTAGATTTCTCGCTGTTTCAACAATCTTTGCATAATCTTCACCTTTCTCAAGAGCTTTTCAAACAAAAAAATACGATTTTTTCCCGAGGAACAAGGGATATTATAAATTCTGCTCTTTCTACCGTAACGGGATGCTAATGAACTTGAGACAATGTAGTCATTCATTTACACGAGATTTTTTTATACTTTACTGTACCTAAAACACTCCAAAGAATAGATTTTTATTAAGAAGCTGGAATCTGGGTGGCAATATCAACTTTAATACTCTAGTTTTTTGTTTGAACAGCTTTCGGGAATTTAATGATCTACAGCAAAGATTTTTTCATCAGAATCTGAATAATTAAAAAAAGTCGACAAGTGCTCCGGGTATACAACACAAAGTAAGGAGGCATAGGTTTCAATGTGTATTTGCAGCTGTACAAAAAATTTTAAATCACGCTTATGACGCCCAAATAAAAAAAGCGTTAGACAAAGGTAACAAACTATGCATGTTCTCACTACGCGATTGTGGAAGGCTAAGAATCTAATGAAGAAAGCTCATGTTTAATCAGACTTTCTCTTTTCCTGCAAGACATCATTCTTCCAACACTGCAGTAAAGTAAGGAGGCAATGATGTCTACTCCTACTCCAACTTAAATAAAAGGAACCATTTAAAGTTAGTCAAAGACACTTGGGTCGCCCTTTGAAATAATACAAAAAACTATTACGAACGTAATGTCATCGTCGCAAGTGCAATTCTCTCAATTATTCCTCAATTTCTTTGACAATTTTATCTTCACTCTGTGTGCCTGATACTCCAATTAATTTGACCCAACTTCAAAGGCCAAATCGGATAAATGTGTAACGAATCGAAATTGCCTCCGACACATTTGAAAAGTGAAATGAGCGATTGATTTACAGCCAAAGGACAAATACACGCATATAATAAAAAAAGCAAGAGGGAAAGTGAAAAGCATGTCTCACTCCCTTCCCTTTATTCCAGGCTCAAGTACTCACTCATCTTTGCCTCTGTGTACACTATTAAAAACTGAAAATATGCATACACACACACGTCTTATCACTCGTGCGAGGTGATCAACTTTTTTTCAAAAGTGTAATAAAAGAGAGGTACATTTGTATGGGTACACATAGCACACACGAGGTAATCATGAGAGGGAAAGGGAAATACAACATGAAAGGGAAAAAACGAAGGATGAGTACACACGATGATGATCCATTTGATCACCATCCCTCTCTTTCTCCTTTGCTGACGGTTGATTGAAAGTGTTCGGCACAAAGAGCAGGGCTATTTAACGCAAGATCAATTTTCATTGGAGTGCCGCTTTTGATCCTGGGTGCAAAAATAATCTTCACACACAACCCCTTTACACATCCTTCATGCAAAATATGTACACGTTTTTTTTCTATAAAGCTTTAGCCGAAGAAGCAGAGGAAGAGCTCAGCTTGGATATAGTACATATTTATATATGGGCTTGTATTCTGTGTACTTGCGTTAGATTTAATAGTTTTTT
>JAHZMY010000822.1:0-16360 GCA_027743915.1 Seira sanloemensis
CCACCTTCACTCTACCTGGCCAACGTTGCTGACAGTTTTAGAAAATGACATTACACAGGAAATGCTTATATACCCTGTTCACCATGAAAGCAACTTAAACTTGCCAGCATTCAATCACCACTGCTGATGATGACGATGGAAGGAACTAGAAGAAAATGAAATTTATGTGGAAAAAATTCCGTGTTAAGTTCACTCCCACAGAAAAAAAAAGTCCTTTGTTCTGGAAAATAAAGCAAGGTATTCTCTCTGAATAAACAAAGAAATAAAACATAAGGAAAAAAATCAGCAGAGCGAGAAACAGCAATCTTGTTCTTCGCACAGTGGAAAAAGAGGGGAATTTGCTCAACGACACACAAAAATACTTTAGCTTTTCCTTTGTACAGAAAAAAACGTAATAACATAAATGCATCACTAATTCGGAACAAATCAATGATGCTTTACAAAAAGAAAGTTGTGTTGTTTTTGGTGGAATGGCGGTGAAAGGGTAAACTTTTTTTGGACGAGCGTAGTCTGTGTACGTACATGGGTGATGTTGGCTGGTTGTAAATGGAAACAGTGCACTTAACGTATGGTAAGTAATGGTGTTTTTTTCTGAGATATCCACTTTACTCCCACCACACACTTATTATTGCTCTGGATTAAAAGCGTTTCACCTATTTTTTGTATTAGTATTCACCGGGTTTCCCTCCCACCGTTCTATTTTGTTCTCACTTGTAGCCTTCGTTTTCCTACAAGAGAACTGTAATTGCACAGACTTTTTAATCAACGGTGTAAAAGGAAGTTAAAGCTACGACGTGGAATTCAAGATCCGAGCAAACATGCGTGGAGCATTGGAAGAGGCAGGGAAACGAATTAGGTAAAGGCAATCATCAAACCATGGAACTTTCTAAAGTCATGGTAATGGATTTTGTAAATGGGGGATACTCGTCGGTTGTCCATCCACTTGTGAGTTACCGGGAAATTTTACGGATAAATTACTTGAGTTTGGGGACGAGAAATGTTTGAAAACAATGTTCAGTTTCTTTGGATTTACGCGTTAAATGAATTTTTTTAAAGGAACCGATTTACCATCTAATGTTTTTTTGGATTTAGCTGGCACAAGAATCTACCTAGTATTTTTATATAACTTGGGCCAACTTGACATGGAAGTTTTGGAACAACACCACTTCCTTCAAATTGACTGTCGCATTGTTACAATTAACATGAGTAAATGGAAGATAATCTTTGAGATAAAAGTGAGCATTCGCCAGCCCATTTGGAATGAAAAGTGAAGCGTTGAATTTTAAAAGATTTCGAAAAATCATGGCCTATAAAACATATGCAAAAAAAGTGGAATGAAGATAATCCACGTCTCAAATTCATTTTCCTAGTTATGCAAAGTAGCCACATTTTCCCCTCTGAATGGTGTCAGTTGAACACTTTCTTGGCTTAGTGCACCTTGATTTAATGATTTCCTTGACTTTCCATTTTTCCCTGGAGATGTTTTTATGTGACTGGTGCCATCAAACCTGGAAATTTTCCACTATCCAATCATCATCGAGCAGGAGGGGGAATCGAGGGCCATCTCAAGAAAATAAAATTTGAGAGTAATAAAAAGTATATGTACTATTCTGGCTTTAATGCACTCATATTCTCGACTCTGGCAAAATACTGTCCGATTCCCAGCTTCAGCTATGTGGTAAAGGCGCAGTCTTTTCCTTCCTTCGCATCACCAAGAGTGTTTCCAATGTTTTGGAAGTGAATTAAACAAATATGTGCATTCTATTGGAAATAAAAATAATACGAAGGGCTTTATTCCTTGGGTTTTTGAGAGAAAGAGGAATATGTTGATTTCATCATTATGACGATGATATCCGATTTTTATTGCATGAGCAGAAGACGCTAAAGCATTAATGGCTTTCCCTGGCCTCGCTGGCTTCTTGTGTGTGAAGCCTCGTGTGATTTTCTTACGTGCAATTCCGGATAGCTCTTTTGGACGGAAAATAAAAAAAAAGTCTTTTTTGATTCCTTTGGCACTCTTTGGCCAATGTGTGTGTGAGTGTGTGGAGAAAAGGTATGCCTAGGAAAATAGAGAGAGATCGTTTTCTTGTAACAGTTTATATGGAATGTTAATATTTCCCATTTTCCTCAATGATGTCATTTAAAAAGGAGCTTTTCCTTCCATCGCACCGCATCGGTAGGGGAATGTAATGGAGGGAAGGGAAAGTCAAATTGGACGCTGTTGAAATCAGCCTCGGAGAAGCCAGCCGTACGCATTGGAGCCACACTCGGACTCCGTTTGCATTTCCTCTATCGGCATCTTTTCCCCTCGCTACATATGATGTACACGCTTGTCCCCGATATTGGTAAATAGAGCAATTCTTTTGCATCCAATACCCAAATTTACTTTCCCCATAAGTTTTAAAAGTATGTTGTAACAGCACGTTTCCCAATACTAGGAAATTGTTTATATGTGTGTAAGTGTGTGCGTTGCTACACATCGAAGGTACTTAAATTTGTATACGCATAAAGTTCCACTCGATCCTTTCTCCGAGGTGGTGCATGAGGGAATAAAAGCGTGAAATTTTTCACGTTACTCAATTCTCTTTTTTTTCTCTGGGAACAATAGGAACAACATACAATGGGAATAATGCATGTACACACATTTTCCAGATACAACTCCCTCCGTCTTGATATTTGTTTGTTGGGGAATAAAAAAGTCAGTTGGGGAGCAATGCAGAGATGACTGAAGCAAGCAAGTGTGTAGGCTATAGAAGGTAATTTTCGATTCTCTCCCGATTCCCAACCTTAAAGTCCCTTTCGGCTATTGCCCATTTTACACGTTCTGGTCAATATGTATGTAAGGTAGGAATGTGAGTGGGGCACAGAACTGGAAACGCTCTTCAGAATATAGGTCTCTCTACTACTTTACGCCATTTTCACTTTCTATTATTATCTAGGACTTATGTAGAAACTTATGGGTGTATAACAGATATTGGGACTGAGGAAGTCACAACGGGAGAAATAGCGTGTAGTCGACCTACCATTGCGTGCCTTCTTTTTTTGTGTATGTGTGGAGGAAGGACAAGCGCCGGAAATTTTCAGCAAGTGAAGAAAAAAAAACTCTCGTTCACTCTTTGTTGGTTTTTGTGCTTTGACTTACTTAAGATGTTGCTGGAGCCGATTCACAGTACGATGATGTGTTAACATGTGTGTTGCCGTCGTGTCCCACTAATTCATCATCATGGACTTTGAAAATTTCCTGGCTTTTAAAACGACTTTTTGAGCGAAATAATACCCTTTGTAAATTCAATATTTGGATCATTTTGGCAATAATTTAAATCTATTTATTCCAGAAAGCTTGTGTGATTTTCTTTTTTCAACATGTTTATCCAGCTTCGAGTTCAATGTTTTTGTAGTCGTTTATATTGTACTGAAGAGCCTTCAAAATGCAAGTACTTCTTTTGTTGTATTCTTCACATTTCAACTCAACTCCTATTTGGTGTCTCTTTGCATCTACGGGGATTGTGAGGTTGTGAGGAGTTGGTACATTCAGGCTAAAGGAGAAGAATCGTTTTAGGAAATGTAGGGGCGGTGATTATTTCGTTCTTGAATTTCTGTTGCATTAACGGGGAAGAAAACCCGTCGCAAATGGGAAAAGGGAAGTTGTGTGTGCGGTGTACATCGATTTAGCTGCAGTGGAAATGTAAGTCATGTTGGGTTAGGTACCTTTTTGCCACCACTCCTCGAGAATCTGTTGAAGCCATTTCTTCTCAATTTTGGTTCATTGTGTCTCGAATGATGGACGACTTTAATTGCATGTGCAATATTTTTTGCAAATGTGTACAAAAAAGTTTTAGCTGCAGAAAGGGTACTCTTTCTCTCTTTTTGAAAAAAAATGCTAATAACGAAAATAGAACCCGTTTTTGTAAACGATGCATCCTATAATTAGCGTTTTATAAATGACTATGAAACTGTTCTTGATAGATTCAACATTTTAGCGAAATGCACAGATGTTTTATGCTCACCTTTGAACATTTAAATGGGTTGGAACTCGGGATACCGTGTATTTAACCTTCAAAAGAATCAAACGCTTTTTGAGCAGTTAAAAGCACAAAATGTAGTATTGACAGCAGCGGAAATGTATTTCCAAGCTTTCTGAAAGAGCTCGTTTTATTAGCAAGAAGCAAAAGCAATTAAATACAAATTAAGGGACAAAATCTAGGACACATGTACGTATACCTACTGACGCATCTGACATTAGAGTTTCCACCTAAATCTAAATTTATGTTTTGATGTCACTTGAGACAGTTGCGTAAGAGAAAACAGTTTTTGTCCCTAAATCTGCATATGTGGTGGATAGACTGCCTGTAAAAGGTGCAGATATTTTTTCGCAAAAAGCTTCGTAAGCCAAAAACGATCGCTGAGCTGATAGATTCTTCAAAAAAATTATGTATTCATGACAAATGATGGCGCAGTGAAAAAATATGAACTATAAATAATTAAAAACATCAATAACATGATTTTCATATTTGAAAAAGTTTTAATAATTCGTCTTGTAATAAAATAAAGTAAATACTGAGAAATCTTATGATTTTACATGATCTGGATTTAACGATATCACAGGACTTTTTGTTTGTTTGTAGTTATGAATCTTTGACGAAAAGGGGGAAGTATTTTGTTTGTCGCAAATCCCCAGATATCGAAAATGTCATCGACATAACGTGGTCTTTTTGACAACTAGCTTTTGGAATATTTTACAAAATATATAACAAATTTACATGCCAATTTTATAAATCAGAATGATACAAATTCAATCCCACCTCTATTTTCATTTCGTCTTTAGCCTTTGATTTTACAGTTCACATGAAAATATTTTCCGCATAGACGTTATTTACCTTGTCACTAACTCACACGGGTATTCTAACATTCAAGGACATCTTGGAAAAAGAAGCCCGTGTGGTGTCTACTTTAGCTCAAAACGATATCATTCAAATAATTAACGATTCCTTGTTCAGAGACTGTCAACAGCTTTTAATTTACAGCGTCATAATAAGCCGCTGATATCACTGGCCAAGTAAAATATGTAGTGGGGATAAATGATATGAGCAAGATTTATTTGATGATTGTAGATACCTTGATACCCCTTTCTGAGAAGAGACTGTTCGCCCACCTTCTCTCCGAGATCCTAAACTCAGGCTGTTTCTGACACGAATTCTCCCAATATTTAGAAACAAGTCTTGCACTTCAAGAAAACATATGTATGGCCGTAATAGGCTCTCATATCGTAGAGGAGAGAGCTGAGTCGAAAGACGTTTCCAACGTAGTATAAACGACTGAGCTTCAAGTTTGAAGAGAAAGCATGTTGATGTCACAAAAGCAGAGAGAAAATGCTGTACTTCTCTGATGACGTGCTTTCACCATAAAAAGAGTAAGTGAAGGAGGCAATTTTTCGGATCGCTTTATTATTTGATGATATTGTTGCTGTTTCACAAGCATAAATATGAAACTAAACGGTATAGAGAGAATTCAACTGTAATTGCGCCCTCAACACATAATGCAAGGCTGATAGGCACACATGAAGGAAGCACGTGCACTCATGTAAATACCACGTTGCTATAGCCATATGTGTTCTCCAAAACCGAATTGCCCTTTGTGACTCGTGGAGAGCCCACATTTCCTTACCGATTCGATCCTCACTCAGCGCCTTTTTGCAAACAAAACAAAGAATCAGATATGAAGGAAAATGGCCGTGGAAAGGGATGTGGTGCTTGGAAATCTCCTTTTTTCGCTCCCTTCTGTCACACTGAAATCCTTTATTTTGTTACACCATTTTCTGTGTTGCTTGGATGCAAGCTTGTAAAAAATAAGATTGAAAGGTTTTTTTTCTCTCCCTTTCTCCAACTGTGATGGAGTCTAGAAAACGAAAGGATTCATTAAAACACTATTTTCTTACGGTCTGATCGTGACTCGGAACCAACACAGGGACTATTTTCTCCTAATTCTTTACATTTCACATGGAATTGGAAAAAACAACTCAAAATGCCGAGTGGCAGCGTGTTCAACGTCCTTTGATGTACATTGAAATTGATCTAGAAATGCAACAACAACTCTAGAGATGGAAAACTGTTTAATGGATTAATTGTCGAGAATGGACCGTTTTTGTATTTACACTGGAACAGTGTTCGACCCATTTACTGCATTTAAGTCCCATAGAGTTAAAATTTAGAAGTTTATTGCACCACTACCAGAAACAATTGTGTATGAAAATATGTGCTATCTTTAGACCGGAATTGGGTTCGAGTCTTTAAAGTTAGACTTTAAATCAACAGCTGAAAGCAGAGCAGCAACGAAAAATGATCCCGTGCATTCTGCTTGTTTTCCTTTCGTCTGAAGTAGTAAACTAAACGAAGAAAAGTGGCTAATTCTACCTGAAACTTTCCCTGTTCATTTCTGCAAGAGGAAGCTTTGTTTTGAAAACCTGCTGATGTGTGCTTCGTCCGATCAACGTTTGGGGAAATAGGCGAAGGACAAGTAACGTCGGAATAGAAACTTTGACAATTGATTGTTGAACAGACTGCACAGGGACAATTTCTTTCCACATTTGTTTCCAATTTCAAGAGTGCCACTCTTGCTTTCTAATGATCACAAACAGCAAGAAAATTTTTGCAAGTTTTCGATATAAGAAGATTGGTTTTATAGCTTGACTATGCTAAATTAGTAAGTGACTTTACACTGGCTCCGAGTCTATCTGCTGGTGTAAGGCTTCTTCAAGGATTTTCCCATTAAACTGTGTCAGTTACAAAGTTTGTATAATAAAACGTAATTCCGAATCCTTTCAATTTCTCCAACTTTTTCAAAAGATTTCGTTTTCGGTATTTTTGAGTTATTTTTAATGATACGTTTTTCCTCCTTTCGAGGATGTTATGTTGGTAAAGTGAGAGAATCCTTTTTTCCACTCTTTTGTAGAAGCTGTTATATGCTCCTCATAATGATTCTGTGAGGGTATCATCATCATCGTTATGTTGTCTTGAGTTGCATGTCAGAGACCTTTCCCTTCACCAAGACTTTAGCGTTTCGTCTAGTCGTCACCACCTCATTTTCTCATGAAAGGACCAAGGTTATTTTCCTCCCATTTTTGCTCGCCAGACTCCCTTCTCCCCTTTCTTCGTTTTTTGCAGCTCTTTTTATTTCAAAGAGTTTCATGGGAAATATCCAACTCTCATTTTCCCATTGCATGCAGCCGGACTTAGATAAGAAGACGGAGGGAAAGTGGAATTGGAAGAGCCTGGGAAAGCAAATGTTTAAGCCACCACGAGCCCTTATTACGAAAGTGGTACAAGTATATGCTACAAAAATAACGCAAAAAATGAGTGTAATTTCTTTCTCCAACAGTTCCTTTGTGTGCTCAAGCTGTTCAAAATACTTTTGGAACATGCAATTCTTTTTTTGAATTTTTTTTGTTGGTTGGTCTGATTCACATTTCTCGTGATGAGAAACGTATTATTCTGATGATATGTGTCTTTTCTCATGAGAGAAAACGATATCTTGATGTATGAAGAAAACTCTTGGAATAACAACATTGAAAGTTAGGAACAAGAATATTTTCACCAACCTTATGTAAACTTTAAAGTTAACCCAAGAAAACCAATTCCGCTATCGACGACGACAAACAGAACATATGAATTAGCAGTAGCTTTGGAAATAATGACAAAAAGTTGTCGTAACATTTTGTAAAATAAACAGCTAGTGACTTTCAGATGATGTTCAGAAAACCTAAAAGTCCGGTTGGCCGTAAGGCTTATACTAACCACTAACGTAGTTTTAAATTTCTTGGAAAAAGCGTAAGGATGAGCCCACAGTCAACTGGTTTTAAGAACTGCTAGAAGATAGAAATCGTGGACAGTCCGTAAAAGGTAGCAGTTTCCTAGTGAAAACGAATTGAAAAATGGGCATTTCAGGAAAGAAAGCTTAATCAAAACAATAGTCTCTAATTTTGCAATATCTTCCGCTACGAAGTCTCCTTTAAAGTAGATCCGTACTTTTTGTGTGAGGTTTTTCCGAAATTGTGTGTGCTTAAAGTGAATAGCGTCTTAAAGGAGAGGTAAAAGTGTGCTCTTTCGGCATATGAACTCTCCTTCTCTCTCTCTCTCTGGAATATGTATCCACGAAGGTGGCTTTGATATAGGAGATGGTTTTCTAAATTCGAGGGAGCCACCTAAGGTTAAGAACATTTTGCGCGGTAAACAGCCCATAGACCACCATACTTTTTTCAATGAAAAGTATCCCATGAAATTGTAGGAATGGATGCATGAGCTTAAGTCAAATAGCCAAAAGGATCTTTATATGTTATTCCTTTCATTCTCGTTTTTCTGCGGTGCTATATTTTTCCGCATCTTCTCCTCTCTCCTTTAAAGCAAGAAGGTGTAGGTGCTTCACTTCTTTATCTATTTGAAACTGGTACGGGGGATCGTATAGAAAGTCGTTGTGACTCTTTTTTGGAAGCTCTGATTCCCATTTCCCTCCCGCTGCTTTCTACTTACTTTTCAGTAAGAAAATTTATGGAATTTTCCCTTTCTCTCCTTCAGCACGCTCGCATCCCTCCGCTGTAAATATGGGTATAAAGGAGCACCTTTCATTCTCTCCTGGTGGCCAGCTTGCAGCGGAAAATGAAGAAGGTGGAAAAGTCTGAGACTGAGGGAAAACTGCAATTTTCTTCCGCCTTTTTCGGAGGATAATAATAATTCGAGCTTAAGTAACCAAGGAGGAAAAGGTGTCCCCTCTCTCATCCACAATATCCCATTAGACATCACAAAAATATTCAGACTCATAAAAACAATCCATGAATTATTTCCAAGGAACAACAATAAAACTATTTCTACATCCGTGGGAAGCTATGGGAGGGGGAAAGGAGAAAGTTTCTCTCTATAAAAATTCCTAGTTTGTGTCTCCTCATCAATTTGACTTTCGCTTGGATTATTTCACGTAAAAAATGACAATACTTGGGCTATCATTATTATTATATATCTCCATTTCCCCAAAAGCATAGAGAGACACTCTACCTGTAAATCTATAAATTCCATTTTGTTACAGAAAAAAATAGAGTTTCAATCGAAGAAAAGTATTTTCTAGTTGGGCTCTACACGATGCTCCTTCTGTTTTCCCTTTGACTCATTGTTTTCCATGGTTACTTGGAAATTAATAAAAAAGTCAGTCAATGTCAGTGGGGCATATCGGTGGAATTCCATTAGCCGTATCTGGAGGGATAAAAAAAGGACGAAGAAAATTGTAGAATCGTCTTCACTTTTTTACTGCTTCATGGCTACTGCTTCCCATGTCAGCGACTTGGCCTCATCTGTCTTCCAAGGAGGAAATTAATTTGCCACGATAAAGTATCAGAGGGAGCTCGTAACATATCTGGGAATGGGAATTGAATGGCCTATATATAATGTTTCTGAAGTATTACTTTTTGATTATTATTGCCTATCGGTATGAAAAAAGTAGAATTATCTTCAAGTTCCTCCGTCCTTCTTTCGTTGGCGTTTTTCTTCTCTTCCTTATTTTAGTCATGCGACAATCAAGAAATGGGCAGACGGGGAGTGTTGAAGTAAAGCGACCCGTTTATTTTATTACTAATGTTGAGATATGAGAGATAAATGGGACTCGGCCAAAGATATATAAAGGCCATTGAGAAAAAAACCCAGAAAAGTCCTACCTCAGGATAATAAATATATTTGAAATAATATTTTTTCGCTCCGCTTCAAGGTTTTTTTTGCTGAGCTATGATTATTTAATGCTGTCCATTCGTCATTCGAAGTCATATTGCAAAAAGTGCTCTTTTCAATGTTCCGCTTTAAAATGATTCTATAAAGTGCTTTATCAAGTGTAAGTAAATGACGCTAATACAACATCTGACGGAGTCTTTAGCTATTCCAAAACTGTTGTCAAATATCATAACTTTTTAAAGGCCGAAGTGCGTTTCTCCTCATCTTTTTACTATTTTATGATAGGAAACTCATTCGAACAGCTACATAATAGTGTTCAAAATTTGAAGGTACACTTAACAACTATTTGCAATGATATGAGTTTACTTCCATTTTGAGTTCAGTGAGGAATTATTTGCAGAAAAAATATTCCAATTAAATATGATAATTCAACTTAGACAGAGACAGTCAACACCATTCCTGTGTGTTTTGAAATTTTGGAAGGCCGACACTTTCGGCTTTCCTAGACTCTTTCCGCTTTTAATTATTTATAAGTCGCTTAGCCCTGCACTTAGCCTTCATCTTGCACTTTGTTTCTGCTGGGACGTGCAAACGGAAGCAAGGAAGTGAGTGGCTGAAAGTGATTTTATTTCCATTCCTGGTCCTTGAAGTATCTCATTATTTTACTTTCTCCGCTATATTGTCATGCTAAAACCCCCGTCAGATTTTTATGGCTCAAAGGATTTTCTCAATTTTCGCATTTCCTGGTTTCCGCGAAACACAGAAAGCTATGTGGTTCGTGGGAGAGAGGTGTGTGGGACGAGCTCACACAGGCCCAACTAGGCTACAACAACAAGTTTTTTTTATATCCCGTATACTCTATTGTTATTTACACCATATAATGAACTCTATTGTTCTCTAATTGTTAAGTGGAATGGAGTGAATGGGCGGCTGAGGCCCAGTGTCCATTACATTCCAATATGACCACAGTGATGATCTCATTGTTCCGTATAATGATTCATTTTTCTGACCCTGATCACAAAAAAAGACTTTTTTATTATTATTATTGTGTGTAGGCTTCACTGCCCAAGTTTTTTCTTTGCAATGGCCTTTTCAAATATATCAGAGGTGTCGGTTACTTTTACTCAAGAAGTTTTTTTCTCTTTTCATTTTCTACCTTTTGCTTTCTCTCCCATTAATTTTTCCCGAGGAGAATGGAGAAAAAAATATCTAGTGCGGAATGTGTTTGGGAGGCATTGCCTACCTGGCTTTCTTTGGTGGATGATGTGATGACCCAAGAAATAAAAGGGCACGCACGAACTTCCACTATAATAATAATAGGCATTCAGGTGTGGCATAATAGTGAATACGTTATTTCACCCGTGGTACAACTCCTCCAAAGGAGTATCTTTGCACCACCTCCGCACATATTCTTAAGCTTCTCAGAGTCCTCGCGCAAAGCTTTGATGCTACAACTCATAACCGTCATAACAGGAAAGAAAATAGGTTGAGTGTGTAGCGAAGCGGACACCATGAAAAAGAAAGTTGAGATGGTTCAGAGGAATTCATTTTTTCCTGCAGGAAGCATCGTAAAACGACAGTTAAAGCGGAAGAGGTAGAAATAAGGCTTAAAGGTCTTCCTCACATTTTCAAAAAAAATAGAGAACTTCTACTCGTCGCGGGGAGCTATTTCCGAGGACCAGTGTGCTTCTGTGCGAATAATGGAGTGGTTGCTCGTAGAACAGTCCTCACTTATAATTTCCACTTAGGTGCTATTTATTGGAGAGAGAGAGAGAAAGGCAAAAATTTTATTTTTTGTGATTAAAAAGAGCTTCGCGAGAAGTAAAATGGGCATCAGTTACTGTTATCGCTGGGATAATCTCTTGATACGGAATGAATTGGATGTTTTAAGGAACGATTTTTTTTGCCATCCATTAGGATTGCCAAATGCACTAAAAGCTCACCACAGAAACTCCCACTGACTTTTACTATCTGTACATGAAAATACGCTCACCGGTGCGAATGTCTACTCACAATTGAGAGCTAGAATAATGGGAGCATACATAAGCAAATATAATATCAAATCACATGGTAGACACATATATGCTCAGTGATATTTCTCAAATTACACGAGAGGAGCGTTATGTCGTTGAAATCGCGGCGAGAAGCTAAATAAAGAGTGAATCACCTATGATAAATATGAATTGACAACAAAAGGAAGTAAAAAATAACTAAAAGTGATCTCTCTCCGAGCATATTTTTTATTATTCCTGATTTTCCTTATTTCGCCGATGGAATCGATGTGAAAAAGACATAAAAATCTTTACTTTCCTCCTTTCCTTTACGAGGCGAACATGAATACGTTCGTTCACTTTTCCAAAGTATTTTTCTTTCACACTCTTTTTTTGCGGTAATATCCCGAAGGCTTCCTATTTTTTTGAAATATGAGGATGTCGGAAGAAGCGTGTAATGCTGTAGTCATTTCAAAGGCTGGAGAAAGTGAGACCTACACCTTTCACAGAACATGAAATGAAATGAAGGAGAGAGTGAGAGATACCTGCTAATGTTGCCTTTTTCCTCCCTTTCTTTTCCCCTTATTTCCTTCCACTCTGAGTCAGAGACTCTTGCACAATTTTTTTTTTGAAAAGGAAATAGCAAGGTGAAATGAGACAGAGAACCACAAAAAAAGAAAAGCCCATTATTGAAGAAGCATAAGGGAAAAAAGAGCGAACCAGAAAGTGAGAGAGAGAAGAGAAAGATCGCTGCGAAAAAGTCTGTTGCCGCATATTATACCTTGCAATAGCTCCCCTTTGAAAAAATAAATTCGAAGAAATAGTTCGAGTGATGTAAGTAGCTTCTTTGTTGGACTTAGGGAAAAAAGATGGAACACATGGAAAATGGTAAAAGCGAAGAAATGGCATTGAAAAGACGTCTCTGCCAGCTTCTCTTCCATCACACCGCCATCAGAGCTACAGCTCGTATAGAGGAAAAAAACTTGATACCTTTTTGAATAGCGGGATTTAAAGATTGTGCAGAGTGATGTCAAAGACAGAGAGAGAGAAGAAGCATTATTGTGTTCGCGTACAACTGTCTTTTCATGCAAAAAGCTTAAGGAAATAATAGACGGAAAAAAGTCGTTCGAGCAATAATGTCTTGGAAGTAAGGCAGCCAAGGCGGTGAGATAGCCCAGAAAAAAGATTCCCTTCCTTCAAGGAAAGGCAGAGAAGAGTTTTGCCACACACTCTCGTCCGCGTATGCCCCATACATATTTATTTACCTATATGCGGATGTGATGTATCCGTTGGAGAGAAGTAATTTTCTGATGAAATGAAATGTGTCACTTTAATTCATCCTTGACAGCTGTGTTGATGTGACTGTCGTGCAAATTACACCACTTTGCTTAGTAATTAATGACGTTAAAATCACACACTTCCGACTGATTCCAAGAGGAGGAGAAAGGAGGATTCACTTTGGCCAACAACTCCAAAAACGGGCCGAGTCTTACAACGCGAAACCTTCAAATTGTGAAATGGAGCCCTGCAATTTCGAGTTCAATACTCTCTTTCTCTCGGCGAAGAAAAAGGAAATGAGTGTAATTGCGTAGCTTTCCTTGAATAAGAGTTTCAAAGGCCGTAATGAGAATGCTACAGGGGAAAGTTGAACGAATTGGTGCGGTCGTTAGCCCACGATATAATTGCCTCGTGCGTCTTATCTAAGGTACGCTGGAATGTGCGCGAGTAGTAATTGTTCAAGAGACTCCAGACCAAAAGATACTGTTGTTTCAAATATCTGGCCGAGATTTCTTTTTTTTAGATGGTATGGACTCTCCAAGAGTCACCGCTCTCTTTAATTACGACAAGGGAGGAAAATAAAGCTATGCATTTAGTTTTTGAATGCATTTTGCGCCTAATTTTGATAATGGAGTGTGCTATCGGGCCAATTTCTCTGAAAACAATCTTTATGACATCTCTTTGGTCTAAAATTTGGAGCAATATTTTAGTCTCGGATCATCCCTTTAAATGAGCATGTACATTTTGCAATCATTCCTCTGGCATAATTTACCTGTCTAATTTTCCTCGAAAGCTCACTGTCAAAAGACGCGAGTGAAAGGAAGCGTAACGGCTGTGGATTTTATTCGTTTGCCTTCCATGCAAATTGCATTTTCCCACTGAGACCTTGTTACAGTGTACCTGTTCCATGTAAAAAGTGGGAATTGATGCACTTCTTGACACAAGAATTGCCCTTTTTGTTCTACTTCAATCTAAAAAACACTTTTTCTCTTTTCGAAAAATTGTCAATCATGAATGATGGGGACCCACACTCCAAAAAAAAATCCTCTTTACATCCGATGTTATTTCCGATCCTCGTATTCCCTTTTCCTTTAGAGACATCACAATGGGAAAAGCACACGACAGAGAAAACATGTTACATACTACAGGATGTATTCAGCACAGACACTTCTGTTGGTGGGAAAAATTGAATGAATATACGATTCTTAACATGCAAACTACGCCAGATATAAAAGTAAAGATAATATGAATTCTTTTCTTCTGTTCGAGTTTTCGTTTTGCAAAGACGATATGCTCATAAAGTACCGTGCTCTACAAACTATCCCAGTTTTTTTTTGCATTTTGTACTCCATTGTGCGGTGATTGATGCAAGTTTGAATGTTACTTTGCCCTCCATTCGAAAGAAGGACACGGAGTATGCAATAAGATTGTCTCCGTTATTCACAGTAACGAAGGGAAGAAAGGGGGAAAAACCTGGTGAAGGTTGGAAAGCGACCGACTTCTTCTCACACAACGACTTTTCCTCCAACAGCTCGCATAAAAAATATCGAATGCCTGAGAAAAATAACCTGGAGAAAGAGTGGTGATTACTTGAAGTAGACGAGGTCACGTTCATTTTTTTATCTGTGTGTAGCATTATTTTTCCTTCGAATATACTCACGAGGTAAAAAGGGCTATTATTACCAGCTTGTTGTGACATGCTTCACTTTCAGATACATGCAAAAAGCTCCATTCACGACTTTTCCTCCGTCTAACCCAATTTAGGAGGAAATTTTCAAGTTCGTGTTCACATCTCTCCGAGAGGTAAGAAGAGAGAAAGAAGTTTGGGAAAATGAAAGTTTTACGATTGAGGAACATAAAATATTTAGTATCTTTTTCAGAATTAAAGATAGATGAGAAGCTTCACATGAATTTATGACTTTCCTATGATAACAATATAGATAAGTGAGTACCTGACATACCTGAGCTTAAGCCTATGCATATTCTCATCTTCAGGTAGACATACGGCCATGTTGATGCCATGAAACTTTAATATATCAGCAGATGGAAGGCGCGAGGTGGCATTGGCTCAAGAATAAAAATGTCTCGCATTAAAATCATAGCATATGCCCCATTTATACCGTATTACATGCTGGAGCCATACACCCTGACACATTTCATTTGGGCAAATGGCGTCATCCAAATCCCAAAAGATTTGAGAGAATTATGAGTTATTCCAGTCCTCATGATAGTAAATGAACACATCCAAAGAGACTCTTTACTAGCGCATCTTCACTCCATGTCTCAAAACTTGTATTTATGAGGGCCAATTTTAGAAATAGTTTTGGAACTAATACATCTACAAACTTTTAGAAAACTTTCTATTTAGAAACGTTCCTTCCGAGCTGAACAACTCCAGACAAAGTAATCAGGTTTTAAAATTCGCAAGCAGTGAAGGCTGAAGGACTTTAATTTCTTGGGGCCATTCTTATGGATGAAACACGCTCCAAAATCCTCCTTTTCTTAAAAATGAATGCTTTCTTATTAGGTTATCGATGGTCGTTGACTGCTCGTATAAGATTGCGTCATTCATTGTGCTTGTGTGCGTACGAGTTGTCGCGAAAATTGGAATTCTTTTAAAGATTTTTTTAAAATACATAAAATGTACTTTTGTTTATCAGTGGAACTGCAATGCCTCCACTGTTTAGCGTTGCTTTATGTCTTTCCTGACTGGCTTTTACATTTTCAAACAACTTACCATTCCGTCGTTTCATTTAAAGGTGTTTGGCTTTTGTTAGCTGGTAATGGAGTCTCAGTAAAAGACAGCGACTGAGGAACGAGCGACTTAAAAACTACACGTGTGTGTCACAAGAAGAAGGAAGCTAAACAGTTATTTTTTAAAAAGAAACACATCGCTTCCATTTCATTTCTAAAGACAAGTTTGTTCTTCATTTTTTCATCCCACTTCGTCTAAGAGAAAAAGTAAAAGTTGCCTTTTCCGGCGCATTCAACGAGCGTCGTGCAATACCCCACCCAGCATTTTTCCACTTGAACAAATGTGCTGCTTTTGAAGTGAAGGGGGAAAACAAGTAAATATGTTACGTTACAATATTCAATCCTCTTCCACCCGTTTATGCAGTTTGTCTTGGAAGCGCGTATTCTTGTGAGAATACTAAAATAGAAATACTCCCATTGTATTTCTTAGACTGTATCAGGGTGAGACTGTGACTTTTATTCTCACTCCTTCCACACACACACAAACTTAAGCATATCCTGAAGAAAGAGGAAAAGTTTTGCTTAAAAAATAAAATTATGTTCAAAGAACATTGCAACAAAAACACAACTACGACTATGACTGTTTAGTAAAGTAACTGCGTTTCCTGTAAAAAGAAAAGTTGCGTTCCAAAA
>JAHZMY010000823.1:0-14895 GCA_027743915.1 Seira sanloemensis
TCATCGACACCCATTTCCTCCCAGTACATACGGCAAATGACCTTCACCCCAGACTACGAGGTTCAGAGTTACAGAGATCTTCGACAAATTTCAATGCGGTTCCAGCAACCCCACAGTGTGGTATTCTCGTGTGTCGACATGGATCTCCCGCCACTTGACTTCACTGGAGTCATGAATACATTTGGCATGACTGTATCCAACATTTTCATTTTAGTGAGCGAAATGAATGTACCACTTTCCTCGGATGACATCAATCGGGCAGTATGGCGACAAGACAAATGGTTCATCAACTTACCTGCAATTAAGCTGCTTCTCGACCTCAACCGCTTTCGCCACGAACGCTTGGCGCCGTTTGTGATTGTCTGCAATGACTATTGCAAATATTAAGGAAGGTATACCATCAGCTTCCGCATGTTCCGGGAAATGTTCCTCTCACCGAAGGACTCCCACCACCGGCTTTTCTGGAACGCAAACGGGCGAAGGATGGAAGCTCTGACACATTCTCAGTTCGGCGGTTACTTTGTCGATTACAAGGATGACCGCCACGCTTGCACCAGGCTCCTACTCAAGACCCGGCTAACATATTACTGCACCTCAAATATCATGTCCAGAATCTATCTAAGTCAGGTGCACAACCTCTCGACGGAAATTGTGGACACCGTGGTATACCAGGAACGGAGACTGGTGGACACCAAAGACTCGGGCCAGTACATGAAAGGTCCGACGGTGTACTCGGACTATGAGTTTATACCATTTTACATTCTTACTGGGACAGTATTCGGCAACCAAGACGCGAAGCGACTGACATACTGCTTCAGGAAGAAAGAGGATGGGGATGGGATCATTCACTCTTCCCTCTGGCTGACCCCGTTGGACCTCGATGCGTGGTTGCTAACTTTTCTTTATATGACTGTTACTTTAGGAATACTGGTGAAATGGACTGGATCTGGCGTCGGTAATGAGACGTTTTGCTTGGTTGGAGTTTTGCTGAAAAACTCGCCCTCAGCTTTAGACCATGCAAGGAGGAGGCAGTTCTATTTGTTGGCCAGCATTATTGCAATGTTCGTCACTGGCCTGTATGAAAATGGGGTGATTAGTTTGTTTGTTGTCAGCCCCCCGCCGAAGACGTATCAAACCATGGCGGAGCTACTCAGCCATGGCTTAAAGATCATTTGGTACCCACGTCAGGAAATTATACCACCTGAGGTGGGATACAAATGGGTTTTCAAAGCAAGGAATTTGACACATGTCTTAAACCAAAGCTTCCATCCTGTTCCAAACACCTGGAGCTCTGCATTTTCTACGGCTTCTCAA
Organism: Seira sanloemensis; assembly: GCA_027743915.1. Taxonomy (NCBI): domain Eukaryota; kingdom Metazoa; phylum Arthropoda; class Collembola; order Entomobryomorpha; family Entomobryidae; genus Seira; species Seira sanloemensis. The sequence continues at coordinate 1,315 of JAHZMY010000823.1, forward strand.
TTAAAACTTGGAAAGTTTGCAGTGCTTGATAACCTAGGGGAGTACAGGTTCTCGAAGGCTATGCTGAAGGACCAAATGCTAAAAAAGAAGTACTTTCTAGAATCTGAGTTTCAGATTCTGACCGTGCCGGAAAATATTCGTCAAACATTTGGGTACTTGGAACTGTACCTGGTCAACAGGGATTGGGTTATAACGACCTTGTGGAGATTTAGAGAGGGTGGCTTGGGCGAAAAACTGGATGAGTGGTCGTACAGGGCAGCATTTCTAATAGCGAAGCGGGATATGGCAGTGTGGGAGGGAAGGGTTGATTTGGAGCATCATGATAGAGTAGAGATTAAGAAAACTTTGGCGGTGCTGATTCTGTGGATTTTGTGCACTTTGATTGCTCTCACGGCATTCCTAGCAGAGTTTAATGCTCTTTGTAGGTGCTCGAAACGACTTAAAACGCTTATTGTTAGGAAATTGGCAAGGAAAAGCAATTTAGTTTTTGTATTTTAAGCGTTATCGCTGAGCCTAGAATATGTAAATATAAGATAAGGCTGGCTTGCCGCATGGTGGATTTAAAGAATAAATATTGCATTTATATTTTTTGTTGCAGGTTCGCGACCAAATATTTAGAAATTTGTAATTTAGAAGATTTGTAAATAGGATTTAACGATAAAGATCTAACAATATATTCATCATCACATGAAGTATCAATTAAAATCTGACAAACTGGAAGTGAACAATTACACTTGGATAAATATGTAATTGCGTACATAAACTTGGTTCAAAATTCACCTTGGGTTTGTTGGAGGACATTTGATCAAATACGCGAATCGTTGAAGCATTAAAAGCAAGTAGAACACATGCAAATGCAGTGCTTGAAAAACACTAGAACTGCGGGGTGACCTTAATTACGTTGGTATGTTCCAATCGATAAACTGTAAACCCTCGACATCAAATTCAAGGTGTTATGGTGCGTACCTATTATGACGTCAATGTTATCGCGAACTCCAAAATCACCATAATGCCCTAAGCAGCGGCGTTACCGCTGTCAGGTTTCATAGAAAGTTCATTGTAACTGGCAATACTTGCATTTATAAAACAAAAAAGGTTTAGACCTCCCGTGGCCACTTTGCTAATTACCATTAACTTTGTCCATAACTGGCCAAAATCCATTATGCTCGGACCTGAGAAACCTGTGCCAGCACCTTTGTTTGCAACATTCCATAAAATTGCGTATAATTTGTGCATGGTGCCGTTTTGCTTTCGCAAAAATTCGGAAGGGAAACACGTGCTCCACACTTGGTTGCCTCAAAGGGTATGCGCATTACGTTTTTTACTTTCCCGTTTTAATGCTTTTGGTGTAGTAGCACTATCTCGCACATGCCATAAAATAAATTACATGTAAATGAGATAAGTATATAAAGGCTACGTAGATAGATTTAGTGTAGTGAATAAATAAATTTGCGGAATTTTCAAATAATTCAAAAAAATGAACGTACTGATTCGTTGAGTTAACCTGTCAGTTTAGAACACGTAGACAGAAATTGCTGTTTTCATCGCAGCAGATAATTACTTCACAGCAGCAGAAAATTTTGTGTTTTATATACAAGCATGCTTATAAAAAGTGATACCAGTTCAAACGCATATAATTCCCAGGCCTTGTTACGAAACATATTGAAGTGAACAATTTTATGTGAGAAAACACCCGATAATTTTATGCGATGTTCATTTTTGGAAGCCCGATAGCCATTAAAGACCCGTTGACGACGACGGCAAGTACGGTCTCCATGAAAACAATGTTATACTCCAACGTGGGGAGTCTGACAGTAATTTTTCCGCCGTGTTGCTAGTAGTAATCTACATATTTCTGGTTTTGCTTTACAGATAATTTGCGCAATAGTCGGACTCATTCATTTTTGGCTGGCGGCCAAACTTTTCTACTCAACAGCATCGATATTAGTGGAGCAAAACAAGTCTCAACAAATCACAGGATCCTCATATCTTGGCCTATTTCAAGACGTGGGGAGCGTACTTCGCTCATGTACCTTTACTTATCTTCAGTTTTGTAGAAAAAAATATTCCTCAAATATCTCAACTCTATCATGTACTGCAAACGGTACGTAGACAGATCGGAAACGAGCTTATTTCTTAGTTGCATTTCACACATTATTCCGTTGTCCTTGGTTCCCATTAGCATAGTTGGTTATTTCTCATATCACAAGTTTGACCTTTCCTTTTGCACCCTGGAGCATGCAAGCAGGTTTCTTACTAGTCTGGATTCGAATGTTCCCGACTGGGTAAAATCGCAAAATATCGTGCTCAGATATACACTTGGAGTTATTGGGATGACTTCCGGCATACTAGCGTTTCTCAAGGAGCTGTACAACACCGCCAGTCTTTTGATTGGAATTCACGCTGCTTGGGGATTAAGTAGAGTTTTCCAACAATGTTTACGCAATATCGATCTCCAAGATAGTAGAGCATTTGGACCGTCTGGGGGGAAGAAAAGGGTGCAAGAATTTATCAACCATTACAGAAATATTTGCAAGATTTGCAGGCAGTTTGTCTATAGTTGTCCCCTCTGGCTACATATATTCCACGCCACAATGAGCACGGCCGAGTTTCTCCACAGGATATTCGAGTCGGACCACCCTTACAACATACTTACGGCGGTGTATATTTTGTCGACAAACTTGGCCATCTTCACTTTCGGGACCATGTTTTCAGACAACGTGGGTACACATTTGCTAAGAAAATTGGGAAATACGAATTGCGGTCTAGAAAAAAGTTCTTGTTTTAAATTACAGATGACGTCTATAATCAGAGTAAATCAATTTAGGCGGGTGAATCAGGTTCAAAGGTTCTTCTTGTTTCAGTGGAGCAGTACCAGATTTTGTATGATTCGTGCCATGGGTGTTTAAATTACCTTAGACACGTTTTATCAGGTAAACAAATGTGATCTAGCTGAAAGCTGAACCCAATATAATAAGTTTGGAAAGAATTAGGTGTAATGAATGTAGTGGCTAAAGTTGTTTTATGTTAATGTAGCTGAGCATACAATCCATGATATTGTTCTTGCTCAAAGTGCAAGACCATCTGGATGCAAAGTCTAGTGAAAGCAGTGCCTCCATGGTACTTTCCAGTATTGGTTGAAGAACATCTTTTTAGTTTTAATGCACGCATTGAATTCTTCCGGTTGCAACTCCGGAAAAGTATTCTTTTATCTTTGACGTGAGACGCATGACTACAACTTTCTCATCATCATCGCACTTTCGTCAAATGACATTTGGTGCATTCAATGGAGATCCTAGAGAGCTTCGTGAAATTCTAACCCATTTAATTTCCGGTGTAATTTCCCAAGACTTTTTTCCTAACCGGAAATCATCCAGTGAAGTAAGCATGAACTAAGCCATTTCAAGGTACGTAAATATGTGGCCAGAGAACAACTAAATATTTGTAGATAATTTTAATAAACGCAAAGCAAGTTTCAGAACACATACATTTACATATAATGTGAACATGTGAACATTGATTGTTACAATAAATTTGATATAGGTATGTAATAGCATACTAATCATTTACTTATTTAAGATTTGCAACCAACCAGAATATAGATTTTAATCTCGTAAAAGTCGTTCCAAACTTAGCAAATGTACATAAGTAGGTAATCCATTAGAAACGTAATGCCTTAAACGTTTTAAATGGTTCTTGTTGCTCAACATTGCACATATATTCTAATAAGACGATAGTTATTTGTTACAAACAGGTAAGCAAAAGGTCAAAGTTTTTGTTCAAATTCACAAGTGTGCCCAGGTCCACAACTTATAAACGTCTTGATTAACAATATAGTGGTGGTAGGTAGCCTTATCAAAAAACAAAGCATGAAGAACTCCTAGTTGCAAAAATTCTTTTAAGATTTCAACGCCAGAAGTATATTCCTACATGACGAAATTTATTAACAGTATATTTATGAAATTACACTGATCTATAATCTATACTCAAATAATACAATACAATCTGATTCAAAGCTTTTTGGGTAAATTTCTGTTACCTTAGAAAATAATTTTCCGAATGCTACTGTGTATACATGTGTATCTATCTCCGCCATTTCCGGACGGAGCGAAACTTGTTGCCTGTAACATATTCAGTTAATTTTTTTTGTCGTTCGACAAGAAATCTATAGAATTTTGTTCCACGCCGTTTTTACATAAGAGTTGATGATTTCGAAGAACATAACAATATGGTCAGTGCTTTTATTAGAACTTTGATTTTCCATAAAGTTAAATCTTACAATCAATTCTACGTATTCTCTACAACATCGTGTCTAACAATATGGTTTACACTAAACACATTACAAACATTCAAACCGTATCAAGTAGCACACAGAGGTGTCTAAAAAATCCAAAACTCATGCCATGGTGAATCACTGCTCATTACTCAGATAAATTATTTGCAATTTTGCTTCAATATAAAATATCATGTGTTAGTGTCTTGGACAATTTAGAGCTTTCTCAAAAATGACAATAGATATATGAAACAGAAGGGTTTGACCGCTTTCAGTTTTTCCCAGATTGAAACGTTGCACATAGCCTATTCATTATAATAAAATCAGCATTTGGTGCGAAGTTCTCGCATTAATCATAATTGGGTTCAACTTTCACCAAGTTGGTGTGAATACCGCTTATTTTGCACAATCTGAATTATTTGCAAATCCTCAGAGGGTGATCCAATGCTGCTTTGATGGGCTCGCAGGTGCCTTTCGAACTGCTCCTTGGAGACTAGCTGGAGGCAAATTTGACATCGGAGCTGGTTATCCGCAGGCTTACAAAATAAATGAGCTCTAAGTTTGCTTCCGTCACTATCCTCGCGAAACGTTTCTAGACACCGCTGGCACATGTGGGTTTTGGTCTGTTCTGCAAATTTTTTTAATGAGACAACAGTTACGTATTGAAACCAAATTAAGAAACAAACTCGAAGATACATATATGTGGCCTCCGGTGTAAACGTGTTCATTGCTTGACACCTTCATAAACACATTACATGCGTGCAATTGGAGGTGCCTTGCTCGAATCTCATATTTTTTTCAAACGAATTTCAGAAACTTTTGATAATAACTGAGTTCCTTGTGCAAGTGAAAAGTGAAACATATCTTAAATGTGAATATGTATGCATGTGTGGGCGTGAATACAACTAGTCATTTTGAAATACCAGGGCTGACTGAATCCAAGAAACTCATTTAATGGTAACTGAGTAAATTTTTAAACAACCTTGAGCACCGCTTAAAGTATTTAGATATTATATTAAGGCTTGCATGTGTATTACGACGCACGCTTGGGTTTGTAAAAAAAAGTTTTTTTGAAAGAAAGTTTAGGCAAGCAGTCAAATTGGTCGTTATGGGGAAAATAAAATATCAATCTGAATTACTTTGACAAGAAAAAGTCGGCAAAATAACAGTGTTTTATCGTATATGATGGGAAATGGAAGAAAACAACGGCATGTCGGGATAAAGCTGGATTAAATCCAAAATTCATCAATAAATATTCAATTGCAATTCACACCTAAACCAAATCCGTAATCCGAGTCTCTAAGTCAGCCTTGGCACAAACCTACCTAAAAGGCGTGCAGGCCCTAGTCTAAGTGGTTGTAATGTTTGTTTGGATGCAGCCACTTTCTTCCGAGTTCCCTTCGTCCTCAAGGATGTCCTTCAAGTACTCTGGAACGGAATGGGAGCAGCGGATTGACAAAGAAGCACAAAAAATATATACATACATACATACATACCTCAACTGCGGAAGCACTCGATAATGTTTACGAGCTCATTTTGGTAAACAGCATCTTGGTATTTGGTTCTATGTCGAAAATACGTGCAAAAAACCAATCTCATAACAGTAAAGTGAAGTAATGTAGTTGTGCAAAAAATTGAGCCACATAAAAATATTCGACACGCGTTATTGCCATTTATTTACATGGCGACTATGAATTCGTAAAATCGGATATGCATATACAAAAGATACGTCTGAATGTAAAAACTGGCTATATGTCATTTGGGGCGAATTGCAAAACTGTTTTTAAAAAATTCTACATTGTTTCATATATCGATGTCAAAGCCAAATGGCTATATTTGAATTGATTACCATATTCAAAATTTATAGGCAAACCGTCATTTTTCTGGAATTCGTAATTGACCAAAATCTGCTTGGTAAAAATTCTCCACAGCAGATTTTTTATACAAATTTTAAGATGCATAAGTACCCACTATTACATTTGGCTACTTTTTCATAAAACCACTTTTACAAACAATACCTTCTGCATATTCCGAATTTTACGAATTTGCAGTAAATACCTGCTTTTGCAAAACGCGCCGCAAAATTATGTTTTTGCATTTTCAGTTTGCAAATGTCCCTCGTACACTAATACGACTTGCTGTTTCACGAAATGAAAACTTTTCACAGTAAATATAAAACAATCGCATTCGCCAAGAAGCGTGTGCAGTGCAATGCATTGTGGTTGCAGACGGATTTTATGCCAACTTACTGTCAATGAGAACAACATGCTCATACCGCCATCGGCCACCATCCGCGCCCGGCTGTTCCTCCTCAACAGCCCCCTGATCGTGGCTCATGTCGACCACCTCGTTCGAGTCTAAAGTCGCCTCCTCATCAACAATCCCGTCCGGGTTTAGCACAGCCTCTGTGCACACTTCAGATGAGGTGACGACTTCCTCCCTCTCCACGATCAGGGGTACGGGGCTGGTCGCCCGTAGAATTTGGTACCTGCCCGCGTCACTCTGCTCTTGACCGTCGGTGTTAATCCTCCGCTTCACGACTCCTTGCCTTTCGGTGGAGTCACTGGGGACGCCGTTGAGGAAGCGGAAATGCTGCGGCTCCTCCCTCGGCAGTTGCTGTGTGCCGTTGCTAGGGACAACCAAACACGTTGCGTTTGTGTTAGAGTTTTCTGCTTAACGAGAAGCGTTTTTCTTAAATGCAGTATTTGACCCGACCCTTACCCATTACTCGAGCCCGCCCTCATATTATTCCTCCGCTGCTCCTGATACTGCGTCAAGCTGAGCGTTGGACTCCGCTGCTGCTGCAGTCTCCGAATGACGCTCGTCTGCTGCATAAACAGCGGTGGTGGCGTCGGAGCCTGCCTATTATCCTGTATTAGCCCGTTCATTCCGCTCCACCCAACGCTATTATTACGGACCCCCGTAGTGGCCCCGCCCCGTCCCATCCTCCCAGCCTGGGTCTCATAAACCAGGTCTGGCGCCACACTCCCGTTTCTTACAGCCACCTCAAGCGCATTCCGGTGAAAGTGGGTGGGGACGCGGGAGCCGTTCTCCAAGGCGCCAGGGTTAAACGAAGTGACTCTGTCTCCATGGTCTGCAGCCTGCGCGTGATAGAAATGACCCTGGTTTTGGCCACTCAACGGGACTGGGACACCAGTAGCTGCTGAGGCTACTGCGGCGGCCGCTGCCGCGAGCTGATTGTAAGCGCTTCTGTAGTTTGGGGCGTTCTGAATGTCGCTGGGTTGGATGGCTTGAGGATGTAATTGGCCAACGTAATTTGAATTCGGTGGTGGGCGGGATTGATGCTGTTGATGATACTGTAGTTGCTGCTGGTGATACTGAGTTTGTCTCGGATGACAGCCGTATCGAGGTGGCTCCGGATGGGGTCCGATTCTATGTCCAGGTACTCCTCGGGTAATACTCCCGGGGCTAAATCTATAGTCCACAGGATCTTGCTCTTGCCTCGGGGGTCTGCCGTGTCTCATCTGCCCCTCACAGGGAATTTGGTACCTAGATATAAAAAAAAAGACTGTGTGCATTATTGCTGTCTCACAAATTTTTTATTGAACCAGCCACGTTTTCAGCGTTTTTCTATACAGGTACTATATACTGCTCCAAAACATTGAGCAAAACAACTCTGTCCTTGGACTCTGATTAACAACATGATGTATCTTCGTCATATCGTCGGTGTAATCTGCAATATCACCAATTCCATGTTTTTGCAGACAGGTAAAGGCACCAATTCCTTTTTTGCAGACGATTATAGGCGCTAATTCCTTTTTTTGTAGACATGTAAAGGCACTAACTCAAATGTAAATGTTTCGGAATTAGTGCCTTTACCTGTCTGCAAAAAATGGAATTAGTGCTATTGCAGGTCACACCGACGGGATCAGTTCGTCTTAAAATCCTGACTTTCTGGAGATGTCGCAAAAAAATTCCTAAAAGAAGAATAAATCTCCGTCCATGTTTTACATGTATTTTTATAATTTGCAACCCTGGATTTAAAATAAACAAAACTACAGAAAATTATTACAAAAGAACATAAATTTCAATTTATTCACCATTTTAAAAATTGCATGCTCTTAAGAATACGATACTATTCTCAGATGGTATTATCTCAATATTATTAAGAGTATTTGTACCTGTCATATTGTTGCGGAGATCTCATGTGTCTGACAGTAGTTCATATAGCGCCGGAGTCTCTCATAATAGATTTGGTCCAACTGCTCCGTCTGTTCCCTTCCCCCTGCAGCGGAAGCGGATATTGCCGCCATCATCAAAGAGTCCTGCAACTGTTGCTGACTGAGAGACTGATCACTTGGAAACATGGAGCTATTTGGAGCCATCGGAGTCCTAAACTGTTGATTTCTCGGTCCTTTGCTCCCATTTTCACCTATATTCCCAGCTTTCAAAGCATACTGATCCGAATGAAGTTGCAGCAGAGGAATCTGACTTGGCCCCGTGGAGGCGGCACGGTGTTGTTGTGAGTTACTCATGTGGCCGTGGCCCATTTGGGATTGGTACTGTGGGTAGGGCTCGGACATGTGGTCACCTCTTCCGGGAGTGGTTGAGGTGGAGGTGCACGCCGGCTTGTGACGCTTTATGGGATGCATGACTTCCACTGGTTGCGTCGGTGCATGGGGCAATTCGAAGGTAACGTTTTTCTTCAGGTACGGCCGGGTAGGGACTCGAGCGATTCGCCTTTCAGGCCACGGGTCGTCCCCGACGGCCACGCCAGTGTGTACCGGTCTGGGTTGGGGCGTCATCTAAAATATGCAAATTTGTATGATTTTTGTATAGAACAAAAGGACAGTTTAATTGATAGCCGGCTCTGAGTAATCACACGAACACATCAAAAGCAAACCTTATCCACAAGTGCTGCAGTCGTCCGCGCCTCCGTCTCTCCCGACGCTCTCAAATAGTTCTGCAGCTGGCTCTCAATCAACTTCTCCGTCTCACTCTTCCGCCCATCAAAAGAAGTCCTCGGTATGTTGACGCGAGTGTTCCCACTCTCCCCTGAATTTGGCGGGAGTCGCTGACCCTCCAACAAAGGATTAAAGCTTGGCCGACCCTGTCTCCAGGATGAAGTGTCAGCATTCGAGTTCGAGGAATTGTAGCAGGGCACACGGGACAACTGAAGACCGTCTGGGTTCGAGTAACAACTCTTGTCTGGGAATCGGCTGGCTGCCATTCCGGGAAAGGAGGAAAGGCCTGTCGGAAACTCTTTGACGCTTTCCTTCCGCCCGTCCGCGTACATGGTTAGTTTGAGGGTGTCCTTTGGGGCAGTAGAAGCGGACTGAGGATTTATCAAGGGGAGGGGGTCACGTTGCAGCAAAGTGGCGTAGCGGGATGGAGGCTGGGTCGTACCCATCAGAACCTGAGGGTAAGACCAAGTGATATTTACCATAACCTGTCATATTCATTTTGAACTGACTGGGGTTGGAATCGGGAAAAATTAAAATGGGCAAACACTGGTAAATACAATTTTGAACTTCAAAACCTAGCTGTCCAAAACTACACAATGCTCTTTCTTATACCAAATGCAAAATGTACGAAGTGGAAAAAACTCCACGAATGGGGGCATTGTGAGACAGACTGTAGTGCACTCAACGGACGTTTTGGGCAGTTTTGGACGGCTTTGGACTTTTGTCTAGGAAAATGGGGTCTCCCCGACCCACTGAGAAACCCACCATATTTCGTAAGTAAAAATTTGTACAAGGAAAGAGCGAGACAAAAATCCGTTCATTAACGTAGTTCTTACCTGTGGGTTGCTCTCTCTGCGCATGAACCTGCTTCCCTCCAGCCGACGGTCCTCAACGTTCTCCCGATCTTCCCTCTTCAACATTAGCGGCTTATCCTCCTGCAGATCCCCTTTGCTTCCTTGCAGCTGATCCTCAGAGTCACTCAAGTCCATGACTGGGATCACTGCGGAAGTGCCGTCGGGGAACCTCAGGTTCGTCGTCTTGAACCTCACTCGATTAGTGAAGGGTCCGGTATCCTTCCAGCGGGATGGCTCTTTGCAACAGGAGAAGAGACAGGAGGTGCTCAGACTCCGTCGGCGGAGTGTGCGACCTTCGTCGTGCCTTCTTCGACTGGGTGGGTCGGCTGAGCGACAAACTCGCCTCGAGCTTGGCGGCTGAGGGTGTTGCTGATGCTGTGATTGGAGCAGGTCGTCCAACTTGATGACTCGCAGAGGCACCTCCAGCAGACTCTCTAGTTTCATCGGCTGGTCAGAGTCGGGTCCGCTCATCTTATCATCCTGAAGGCTTATATAATTTTCCACAACTAATTTTTGCTGGACGATTGTAGGCTGAATTTAGATTAGGTCTTCCGAGATGTGTTTTTTTTCCTAAATTTGGCCTTAAATTAATTCTAATTTAAATGGAATAGAAATTGTCAGCCAGCCCTGCTACGCGTAGGTCATTAACGACTTTGAAGTTGCCATTGACTGGGCGCTGCTGGAGCGACTTGTACATATGCTGCCTAGATATATTTTGTTCTCCGGTCAGTCTTATATGTCCACGTGTTTTTGTATGTAGAATGTCTCAGAGCAGCAGTTGCACATTGGAAACTTGTTGCAGTCTGGAAATAGACAATAGGTAATAAAGGCCGTGGGCTGTAAGTCATAAGTATTCATGCGAAAATTTTAAGGGAAGATATCGTGCAAAAAAGGAATGGCCGTCGGGGCCAATGTATTCTTATTTCTATGAAGGTTTTTAGCGATAAGTTGATAAAAAATTGCTGTAGACTATATCTATATCCTGTATCTATAGGTAGATATGACTGATGATTGGGTGAAAGCAAAAGTATATGTATCAGGAATCATGTGACAGAAAGAACAAAGAAGTAGTGAAGCCGATTATATTTTCGGCTCACTTTACATGACAGACCCAAGGGCTAATGTAAAATGTAAGCACAATACAATACACAGCATTTGGAATGTTGGAATGTTTTTGAAGAATAAAATGGTAAGCAGCATCTAACCTCGTTTAAGATCAGCTTCCTTTGAATCCTATCTACATGTTTCCTAAAAACAGCCACGTTTCCGCAACTCCTTTTTTCCGCACACAATTTCATTAGCCCCAGTCATTACATTTGCAAACGTAATCTACTTACATATTTCTTGCAAGAAACAAAACGCCACTTCCACTTTCCATTAACAATTCCGCGAAAATTATGGATCAGTTAATTCAATTTAAAACAAAAGTTTCCCCCATTCATCATCTTTCTTCTCGCCGTGTGCATCAAACAGAAGAAGGAGAAAAAACTTCGGCTCGTTTACACCGAAAGCAGGTGAACAACGAACGACTATCTACTTTCTCCAAAGACTTTTATTTTCATACAAAAACCCTAAAAGCTTTGGTAAACCGCTTTACTCTCTTTCAAAGTTCAATACATGCTGTAAGTCACATATCGTGGCTCACTTCCGGTGAAAATAAAACCGTTTTTCTTTTAATTAGCTTGGCATCTTCAAAAGTGCGAGCGTAATCGAATTATTGGAAACGTAATAGCGAATACCGACTCTAATTTCCTCCTCGCAGTCTAATGCGATGGAGGGTAATTTTCACCTGAGCACAATAAAATTAGAAGATGTGACAAAGAAGAATAACTTCTAGTTAAGTTGGGCGGAGAGTTATATAAGGGACTTGAATTTATTAGAACTTGTCGCTTTCAGCTATGGAATGACTTTTAGTGGAGTGGATTGAGTTAAGGAAAGTTTGAGAATGAAAGCGGTTTTAGCTTCACGAAGAAATGGAGAGTATATGCGATGATGAGAATAATAGATTCATATTGGAGAAAGTTGAAAGTTATCTATAAGGTGACTCAAATAATTCGAAATATTGACTCTTGACAAGGTATACGAACTTTGTCGAATCTTTTAAAAATGGTTTAAATGCTAAATTTTTTATCTGAGCTGTGGCTGTGGCTCCAAAGGCAAGAAAAATGTTTATGCATATTTTGTCTAAGAAAGTGTACAAGCTTTTACGTGCGTAACTTTTTCGAACAACAAAAATCGCATAAACCTGATCTGTTTTGGTTAAGTAAGTAAGTGAGTAAGTAAGTAGGTAAGTGGTTAAGTAAAAATTATGTCATTCACATATTGCCTTAGTTAAGCATAAGTTTTTAGAGAGGCATTAAGTATATGTTACACATAATTTGCGGCTTTTATATCTACAGGAACATATATTGAGATGAGACCTGGGCTATTTGTGTGTAAGTATTTTCGAAAGCCATATCCTTACTCTGGATCACAGACAGAGTCGAGTGTCGAGTGGACTAAACAAAAGCCATCTTCCTGGAACGGCGAGAGCCTAATAAAAGCCGTCTCCAACGCAATTCTTATTATTATCCCTAAATACGTCAAGCATCGCCACAGCTCACGTCAAAAACACATCTTTGATTCAACTTTTGTCCCATTTTGATCCTAATAGAGAAGAGAAAAAAGTTGTGTCCAAACCATATGCAGTTTTTTCTGTCACCGTTGTCGTCATTTACCCCAAACGTGAGGAATTACTCGGATAAGTATCAGTTCAGCAGAAAGTAATTACAAGTTTCTTGTGATGCCATTTTGATTTCTACTACAGTGCGATTAGTTAGTAATGAATAATGAATATACGTCTAATTCGATATCAATTGTATTCATCAACATAAGAAAGGTTGAGCTTTCCAGAATATCGAACATTTAAAGATTAGGTGCATAGACATGAGTTTTTCAATGTTATTTATACTCACCTGAAAATCTAGGCCGTCAAATCTTCAGAAATTTAACGAGTCGACAGAGGATTAAACATCTTCGATTAAAAATTCGGACTTTTCCCCGAAAACTGTTAAGTTGGCACAAACACGAACAAAAATCAATCTTTTAGAATTCCAACCCTCACCAAATTCAAATTTTTGTAAACGATCAACATCTTTGAGGTTGATTTAAACGGTATAAAACTTGCAGAGGAAAAATCAACCCAAAATCCGGGTTTTGCTCATCCATTCATTCATATATGTACACGTTTCAGCAGGATTAAGATTTCAGGGCAACTTAAGAAAATGGGGAAATGGTCTTTTTTGTTTCTTCCCTTGTTTCTAAAATTCTACTAGCAATGTTTCGACAAGATGCTTTAACTGGCACTAAGAATGCGACACTTTTTTACTCCTCGTCCAGAGTTTCACTATCTCACCTTTTTCTGTATTTATTTTCTCCTTTTGAAAAATGACGACCGAAGGCGTGTTTCACACGCGAACAGACACACGTGTCACAGACGAGAGGCGAGCAGAGACTAAGCTTGGAGCAACAAGCGGCAGTGGGAGAAGAA
>JAHZMY010000824.1:0-16783 GCA_027743915.1 Seira sanloemensis
CCAACATTTTTCAGTCCAGCAGCTCTATGACGATATTCTCACGTGGAGCAGTTTTATATGTAAAATGTCGAAAAGAGCAACAGGAAAGTTTGGAAGTGGAAATAATTGAAAATTGTCCCATCATGTTTTTGGACATTTATCTGTGAAAGGCATTAAACTCAAATTGACATTTTTTACTTGGCGAGAAGTTTACATCATGTACATAGATAATGCGCGAGTCGGTTACAATTTTAAAGTAACTTTTTACATAAAACATTTCATTGAGACTGCAAGTATTTATTGCAGTAGGCTCGTAATTTATTTTCCCTTCTCACACTATCATTGTTGATTGCTTCTGTTTTTGCTGGTGCAAAAGTTAAACAATCAAATCCTGGCGACACTCTATAGTAACATCTTTGAGAAAATTGCTGACGTGTAGAATGGAAAGATAAGCCTGTAAAATGTCAAGAGACTCATCACCACATCATCATTTTTTGTCCCTGTCGCTTATTGCATCCTCACAACAATTAGAGTTGTAAAAAATGCTACTAGAAAATTGCAGCCCAGTATTTTTCCTCTCAAAATTATATACCTCGGATGCAATCTTTTAAAAATGTTCGACTAACGACTTGACTGAGTGTCATTCTCTTTGTGACTGCAGGGTACAAATTTCTGAAGGAGCTGCACACATACATACATTCATACATGCTCATTCTCTCCAAAATGTAACTTCATAATAATTGCTCATTGTCGAAACAAAGGGGTAGCTCCCCTCTATCTACACACGGAAATTTAAAGTTTCGCCTTTTCAGTTGCATTTCAGCTAGTAGTATTACAGGTAGAGTCCATAAGCCGGTATTCCTCAAATAACAAAAGTTTTTCAAACAAAAAAAATATCACCGTCCGCAATCGACTTACAGGCCATTATACGCGTCAACAATCAACTCGTACTTTGTGAAGTTTCGGATAAAGGGAAGATAAGCAGATGAAGGGTTGTATAATGGCCTGACTGTGTGTGCCCAGCAGTGGTGGTTGGTGGTGGTGTTAGCTTTAAGAAACCATTTCAAGCCTTATTCTGTGTGTGAGCCGAGGTGAAGATATCCAAATGTTCATAAGTAATTCCAACTATTACGGTTTCAGGGTATATATTCCTTTTTCTGCTTTGCCGAAGGCAACGCACGTCCAACAATTTATAGAGCGACTGATTCAACTGATGTTGCTACTACTCCTGTGGTTGCTGTTGCCACTATCTCGAAAATATCTCTAATGGCCTGGCCTAATGTTTCTTAATGGAGACCGTGAGTGACTAATGTAATGTTATGTAAGACATGAGATGATTGAGATAAGATGATATAAAAGGGAAACGATGTGTAAGCACGTTCCTCAGGAAAAAACTTAATACTAGGATATTTGTGCGAGAAGTTCTGCTCCACTTCCTATTTGTAAACAGTGTGCAATAGAGACCAACTTGCAAAGGGATATATGTACATATATGAATACAGGAAGATATGAGTAGTAGTATGAAAATATTTGAGGCAATAACGCGTTATTAGACAAAATCAGTGATCTCATCACTAGTGGGTTTGTTATCATGTCATTAGCCCGCTAATTTCAGTACTTTAACAAGCTTGCTAACATTTTGTACTGGAAATTGAGTTAAGATTATAGTTAAAACTCAGAGTTTGAAATGACTTGCGTCAACGGCAGCTAATGATAAGCTTGGCTTAAGAGAAAAATGCTTTGTCTTTAGAAATGCTTTCTGTCTGCATGTAATTTGTGGTTGGCTTGCTTAAGCAATTGATCAAAATTCTGCGCAACTTTTAACCCATTCCTTTCTTGATTTCATTGCAGATCCTTCAAGAAAACAATACATCTACGTCTACCCTTTTGATATACTAAATTGACGAGAGATTGAACAACAATTCTGGCGTGGTATATTGATTACTGGACTACTGGACAAGGAACTTGCTTCAATTTCATTCTGGTAATCGTTTATCACTGGTGCACTTCAGGTAATGGATTTTTTCTTATATATTTTCTCGTGCTTCATCTCGTCTCGAATTAAAGAAAACGCATCATTCTAAACTTGGCAGAAGAGTGGAGACTAGTAATAAAAATTACTAAGGCTTTGCACACCCACGGAAAAAAGTTTTAGGGATGCGAGTGAGAGAGAGGGACCGAGGTGACAGATGTAGATGATTCCCATGATTCATATTATCACCAACACATCAGTGCTGATGATGATGACTTGATATTACAAGAAATGGTTTGAAAAGTCACATCGTCATCCTTATTACATTCTACACATGTACCGGTGGCAAAGAGCTCGAATCAGCTTCGACGGTACCTCCAAGCAGGCACAATGCCTTTTCCTTCTCTCACTTTTATTGAGGGATTCTCACTTCGTTTTCAACTAATTTATATACGAAACATATTCTTTCTATTGGATTCCGGCTGATGGTAGTGGTGGTGGTAGGAGAAACGTACCGCATTTCATCTTGTCAAACTAAAGTAGATCTGAAAAGTACGTTTGCCTCTCTGCCTTCCATACCTTATTTATTCCGGTGAGCATCTGGAGGAAACTAAAAAGTTTTTTCCTCTATTTCTTCATAACTTATTTGTACCCATCAAAAAAGAGACCAAAGTACGATTCTCCTTTTTTCAAGCAAGGGTGAGAGGAAGGAGATCCACGAGATTTTTTTTTTCGTGAAAAGATGAATGTGGGTACCGTGAAGGTAGATCTTTTTGCAGGAGATGATGCTATGCGCTAGCGTTAAGAGCAGTAAAAAGGAGGATAAGAGCACTCTTGGGGATGCTTCTCTCTCTCTGCTCTCTCTCTCTCCATCTTCCCCGCTACTCTGCTCTTTTTACGTGATTTGCGTTTTTCCTGAGCCTGTAAAAAAAAATTTTTGGTACTGAACACTGTACCACAGTGATCATGATTTGTTTGTGGCATTGACTTTAATTTTACCTTTCCATTGAACTCGAAAAAAGAAGTACATGACTTAATGGGAGGAAGAATACTGAGTGAAAATGCACTTTTCTGTGGGCTCTCGCCTTTTTTCCCTGGCGAACGGATGCGTACAAGCTGACAAAAAAGCTGAGAGGGAGGAAAAAGTTTTTCAATGGCATTTTGGCGTTGCCGGACTGTAACTTGTGTACACAGGTAATATATTTTTATGAAAGATGCACTGGCAAATGATGATGATGACAACGATCATGAAAACGTTGATATTGCGGATGATTATGGCAGTAGTGATGATGATAGTGATCGTCTTCCTCATCATCTCGTCTCTCATCAAATGGAAAGGTGACTGACTTCCTTCCTTTCACGAGAAAAAAGGAGCTCGGATAAAATAACATTTTCTTTTCGTATGAGAAGAAGAAGAAAAAAATGATGTATTAAAGCATCATCATTATTATCTTTCCCATCTGTCTTCTTATTCTGCAAAAGGCTTAGAAAAAGCACTCTTGATTCGAAAACTTTTCATTGCCTTACGACTGTGTTTGTCATTATTTAAGCATTGCGGTGGTGGAATAATGATGATTTCACAGTTTGGGAAAAGGAGAGAAACTTATAGAGATTTATCACACAGTATGGGCTCCTTTGAATGCGTTTAAATTAGGCGTAATTGGAGTTTTATGCAAAAAGTATATATGGCTCTCTTTGAAAAGGACTACGTAGCACCTCTTAAAGCGCCAGAGGGGTGGTAATGGTGGCAATTTTTAAAGATTAAAATATCTCTCTTGAAGGGAGGTAGGAAAGATATTGTTATTCAATCATCGTAACACTCATTATGGAGGGAAAAGGATCTTTACTACTTAATTTGGAAGGAGAAATATGATGTGTAATGCTCAATATAATGCAATGTTTTACATTCAGAGTTTTGAACATTTTGTTGTTACATGGTAAGCATATTGAACTCATATTCTTGGACAAGATCCATTTGCAGAGTCCATTTAAGGGAAGAAATATGATGAAATTGGATTTGAAATAGATTCAATATTTTTTTATTTAACAAGCTTATTTGTTAAAATCATTACGTCAGCTGAAGCTGGAAAGAGACTTAATTATTTACGTAATGCTTTAATGGCCATTTCTAGAAAACTCATTACTTTTTTTCTGCTAATCACTTTGTAACGTTCAAAATTTCCTTGAAGGAAAGCAGTAGCATTTTGGTGGCTTCAGTTTTTAAATGAATTTTATGTATCATTTGAGAAAAGTATGACAAGCTTATCTAAATTCATATCTGTCTGCATTGCGTTATTAAAGCTATGAAATTTGAACATGGCAGGATACCTACTTACATAAATACTTATTTAAAAAAATTGGAGACTTGAGTTTATAGCGTGCACAGTAGATGCACGGATATTAGACAAGTCTGACTCTAGACTGTAGTAAAATGTAATAACTTTGCAAAAACTTTTTTTACCACACGACTCTTCCTCAGATTTCCTTGTATTTTCAGATATCCCTTTTCAAAATTTGTTTTCACTTTTACCCTTTACAAAACTCTGAGCAGAGAAATGAACATATACTTGCATTGTTTGCCTTTTAAGCAGAACCCCGGTAATTATATGTGAGGTTCTAGACAAAGCTCATTGTTAAGTCGCCTTTCTGTTGCTCACAATCACAATCATGCCATCTCATTTTCAAAGCAGGCAGTTCCATAATATGAAATGATATTAGCTCCTCAAAGATAAAAATAATAAATTGCAATTAGTGAACATTATTGCTCACCGTCTCTGTCATTATGTACATGTCACGCTAAGAAAATTAAAATGAACCCATCATTGTTATCTCTTTGTATGGAGATCCAGAGCGTTAATCCCATGACGAACATTGAACCTCATGCATACATACGTATTTGCGAATTTTCCTGGTTTCAGCATGGCATGGAGTTTCTCATTAGATTAATAATATGGGTCGAAACTGACAGAATTTTTTTCATCATCATGGTAACATTTGCCAAAACTTTGTAAGGCTGCATCATGGTAATCATGCCAAATGAAGTTATCTTAAAAGTAACGGTTACAACGATTCCAAATTAGTTTAATGTATGGTGTATGCTGGTTTGACTCGCGCTTACTTATTTTTCATTCACAACACTCCAGCTAATTATCATATATTTTAAAAAATAGTTTGGAACTCGAATTCCATGAAACTTTCATTTCCAAGTAAAGGATGTTTTGCAAATTTTCAAATATATATAATTTACCAGAGTTTAATAACCTTGTAGCTTAATTTTTTTATGTAAAATTCAATTCCATATTCCATCTAGGACCGATAAGTTTATGATACAAACTCACCTTCTTTGTGTGTGCAGACTTTGCTCATTCACCTTCATTTGTTACGTTAGGTATTACAAGTAACTTCCCAGTCCCATTGCAAGACATCTTCGAGACCACAAGAGTCATCCTAAATAAGTACACATTATGATGATTGCGTACACGATGATTACGATGATGATGAGCCTGGCTGATGGTATCTCCACATTTTCAAGTTTATATTTGTTAAGATCAAATCAGCCATCAGAGCAGACAGCTGAACAGAGAGAACACGAGCAATGAACGTACCAGCCTACTTCTCGTAAAATAAAGGATTTTCTTCTCCTAACTTTGTGCTTGGAAAACTTTGCGTTTCTTCTTTAAACAAAGAAGTTTTTTTCTCTCTCTGATGGCTAAAGCACACATTCTTTCTAAGCACATAGTAAAAAAAGGAGGAAAAATCAGTTCGGTATTTTTGCCGCAAGTCGTTTATTTGGTTTAGTGGTAATAAATGTATACTTCTCAAAACTCAAAGAGTGAGTAAATGTATGAGCATAGTAATGCGTGAGAGATTTACAGGTAGTTTCTTTTTGGCTCTGGCTGTGCAGCCCAAAAAGACTTTTACTACCATGCAAAAATTATGCAAAACTCCAAACCAAACAATAGGAAAAAAGCCTCTCATTTATCAACTTCAGTTAGATTTTCAAAGCATTCGTTCGTATTCTGAATAATTAAATTACAATTGCCAAGTAAAAGCCTTGAATTGCAATATATGTATTTTTTCCTATCCATGATAACCCTGCACTTCCTCATCATTACGGAAAATACGAGTCGAGAAAAATGCATGTAATTTTGATGGCTAAATTGGGCGAATGAATTGTGGAGTTTTTTTTTCATGCCCAACCGAGACTAGACGTGGAGCCGGTATGTACATAACCTCGTCCATCCGACGTGACTTCCGAAAAGATCTCTGAATGCTGAATGCCTTGTACCACATTACTTGGTTCATGCTGCTGAATACAATATGTGCATCATTCCGACAATGAACTGAACAATCGGAATTTAAAAAATGAGCAAATCATTTTTTTCTTCTTTTTCGTTTCTCTGCCTCTTCGGCCACTTTTTCGTTTATCCTTTATTTACGATATATCTGCCATCGGGATTCTCTACGTAATATCATTGTTTATCCAAAGCTTTAATTGTCATGGTTATTTTTCTTTTCATTGTTCCGTTTTTGCAAGCATTTTGAGCAATTGCTTTCTGTGCAGTTTGTGAGCACGAGCATATCCCTTGAAACTAATTAGTGCGAAAAAGTTCTGGTGCAACTTTAACTTCAAGTTAATTCCACTGCCTTTAATTGCGCACCGGAGATTTCCCTCTAAAAATATTAATCAGCGGTCGGTAGAGGCACATTACATAATAATTCCATGATATGAGCTTGTTCTCTCGGAGCATGGAATGAAAATGTAATGCAGAATAACAAATTCTCGCATCGTCATCATCATCATCCTCGAATCTAAAACATGTGCATTTTGTGTACAATACCACACTTGACTTACATCATACCGAATATATGAAATTTTTTTTTTGAAATGTTCTGTTACACATTATTATCATCAAGCCCATCATATTATTCAACCAAAAAAAATACTCAAAGCAGTAGTTTGTAGCTCTCCTTCTACATATATTCAGTGTGTGTTCAATATAACTACACAAAATATAATATTTGTAATGCACGTTTCTCCTTTTTCCTTTCTCTTGCACACTCCACTCTCACAATCATTCACTCACTCACAGACATGAGTCCATCGTACATTTTTTTGTTGCATTCAAAATAAAGGTATGCTAAAGCTATTAAGGCTTAGTTCGTGTTTCACCTGAAGCTACGAAAACGTCGGAAGAGCCGGGCTGTGCGGTAAAATAATGTGGATACTACACAGGTAATATGATGAAAAAATACATATATATATTCGTATAGAGAGATAATACAATGAGATGACGACGGTGATGATTTCGAGTATGAGTGAGTGTGAGTAAAAAAAAGGAAAGGAGTAATGATAATAATGACGATGCGGCTTACTAAACTTTTTTTTATTCAGTTCTTCTCTTAGATACGTATGGCATGGTTCTTTTTAAACAAAAAGTCTTAGAAACATTTGTCAGTGGTGGTTGGTGGTGGCTGGTGAGATATAGATGAATACACAGAGAAAAAATATGAAAAAGGGGAAATATTTTTGTTTTCTTTTCTGTAATGTCAGTGCTATTATGCGTTGCTCACGTTTGCTTTGATTTCGTTGTTTTTTGTGGTATAATTTTTTTCTCTCTCTCTCAAAGATCCAAATATTGTGTGGACGTGTAATGGCATTGTGAATTTGGAATTGTTGGCGAGATGCGAGAGCATACGAGCATAAGTTTGCTCTCTCTTGCAGTTTTTTTGTTATAAATTGCCAGAAAATATAAAAAGCAGTTGCTTCTGCTAGTCTGTAACTAACTACACGTTACATATGTACACAATATCAGAATATCATCTTCTTCAACATCATTCATCAGGACACTTTTGTGTATTGTGCTTCACATTTCAATCACGATTTTTTTGCATAGTGTGCATCACATCATCATCATATCGCGATATCGTCATAATCGTACGCAAGTATTATACCTTGGCAAGAGAGATAGTGCGATTGCGATGTGCGGCTGCCCCTGTTCTCTCGCTGGTTCGTTGCAATCGTAGGAAATGAGATTTTCACTTCATAACGAGTTGGGACCTTGGCAGGTGCACACACGCATGCAAACAGTCTTATGTTTTACTACTCACGGTGATATAGTGTCTCATTTTCTCTCTCTCTCTCTGGCTCACAGGCTCTGTCTCAAAAATCATATGTCGACAGAAGGGACAAATAGTATATCGCTGCTGCGAAAAACGTCTTATCGTTATCATAGACATTGTCAATGTGTGCTAGATGTCAATAAAATGGTGCTTGTGCAGACGGACTCGACACTCGAGCGAACCAGTGCCAATAATAATGACAAGAGTTGACGTGAGGAATGTCCGTTTCGAGAGTGCTTGTGTTGTGCTGAACAAAAAAAAGTTTGCAGGATTTGGGCTGAAAATGCCGGTTTGTTGTAAATAATACAAAAAAGTTATCGGAGACTCAAATATTTACCTGAAATTAAGTGTCTTATCTGGAGCATTCAATGATTTTTTTCTGACATGAGTGATTTCCAATTGACACGCTGTGTGTGTACACATACAACATATTGATCTCTTTACAATTGTTATTACAATTGCTCACAACGTAGCAAGTTAAAAGAAATCTGAAAACGGTTGAATTGCGTCGTTTTCCAAAATTTAAATTTTAGATTAACCCTTTCTTGTCATATTTTGGAATTAAATTAATTACTAGAAGCAATTTACCCAATCTTTTAGAAGTTTTACATGAGTAACACACAAAGCAATAAAACGAATCTGATTAAATTTGCTCAAAGAAATCGTCCTCTCAACCCAAATGACACAAAGTGAAAAGTTTAAAGAGGAATCATTAAAATGCCATAATGTACCTGTGATTACGTTTTCTCTTAAAAAGGAAGAAAAAAGGGGGAGAGCAAAGAGCAGGCAGGCATTATGACAAATGTGCTCATTCTACTCAAACACAAATCTTATGCCATTAGCAGCACTAATGCTAATGCTGGTACAGGTACGCAGAATGATTTATAGCAGTCACTTTGCTTCCCTCTCTCTCTCTTCTCTACTCCTACTTTCTTTCTTGTAAAAACTCTGAGAAAAAGGCCGGAGCAGAACTGCTGTTGCAAAGAACCTTCACTTCTAGGCAAACTGCAAACAATCGGGAAGTTTTTATGAAAAAATCAGAGAGTTGAGTTACTTCTCTCTCTCTCTCCTTCTGCCTGCCTAGAAATGATGACGCTCTCGTGTAAAGCTGTGGCAGAAACTTGCAAAAGCCAAAAAACGTATATATAGCCATTACCTTACCTATATAAAAATTCTCTTTTTTCACGTGTAGGCCGAAGAAATAATACTTGTGTATAAGAAGAGTTTTTCTTTTTTTTTCTTCCCTCTGTGGAAGAAGTTGTAGAAAAAGGGATTTCACTAGACTTAGCCATCTACTTTTACACCTGCTTCACACAGAAAGTAACCTCGTTAAGTAAGTGTGACAAGAGTAATTCATCGACGGTGACATATTACCCACCACCACCAGCAGCATGGCTAAACAAACGTCCCTTCTGCCTGACTTTTCCTATTTTCTCTCTTGTTTCCTTTCCTCGTGTGTTGATTTAGTTGTGAGAATAGAGTTCTTCTCCCGAAAAAAAGCGAAAGGAAAGAAGGAAAAAAACCTGGTCTTTTCCATTTACTTGCGAGGAGAGACAAACATGAAAAGAGAGAGAGAAAGAGCACATAAAATTGCCTGCGGGACACCTAGTTCATTCGAAGGTGCTGGCTAAAGTATTATTACTCCAGTTTTTTCCATTATAACCGCTGCTCGTGTTGATGATTTTCTTTCTCCTTTTCTATAATAATTCAGGCAGAAAGAAAGCACAACAGTGGCAAGTGGCAACGCAATTTTTTTTGGAGATAATGCATGTTTGTATTGCTCACTCAGCCTTTCACATTTTTCCCCGAGTTTTTTCTCTCTTCCTCTTACATTTTTGGATTTCCTTTGGTGTAAAAAAAGTTGTTGAGTCTGTCAGGCTAAAAGAATTGATTTGTATTTACAAGCAAGGTGGAGGACACACACATGTCTCAAGTGTTTGTTTACAAGTGTTTCGGTCGATTTTTCGTGCTTTCCAAGCCCTGGCACCTAGAAAAAATTGACAGCGTTGATGGAGAAAGGCCTTCGAGGCTCGGCTTGGAGATACGCATTTGCTCACGCTACTTTTTTCTGATTACTTGCTCCAAGTGGTGTGTGCATGAAAGCAGTTGAATCTGAGAATATCTGGTGGAGTTTTGTGGCTCTGAATTATCAAATTGTTGAAACCTTGGGGAATGCAAGCAAGTTTTGAATACTTTCACACTTGCACACAAAGTCTGTTCAAAAGTATTTTTGTAAAAAGTGCAAATACTGAGACAGTTGTTTAAATTTTAATTGTATTGTTTTAAAGGGACCTCCGTTGTACATTAAAAGACAACCCGACCCATGAAGCCCATGAAGGAAGGATTGAATCAGCTCCTCTGTTCGCCTCTTTTCCCCGGTCAATCTTTCGGGAAATGGTCCTTGCTTCTCAGGAAAAAAATTCCATTGCGTAAATGGAACATCGGGGACATTAATCAATCATGCCCGTAACCTACCCTGTAGATCCGGGCTTTTGTAGAATAAATGGTGTAAAAGAGAAAAAAAATTCCATTGCGTAAATGGAACATCGGGGACATTAATCAATCATGCCCGTAACCTACCCTGTAGATCCGGGCTTTTGTAGAATAAATGGTGTAAAAGCCTCAGAAGCTCGTTTCTACAGGTATCTTACGGGCACTGAGTTATCGTAATGTTCCGATTTCATCCCCAAAGGCAAAATTTCCTCTGCACGTGGAGATTAGATGTCCAAAGGATGATGCTACACGCTTCACCCTAGGCAACCCAAGAGAAAGTGATAAGTACAAGCTATGTACACGTATTTTCAAATTTCACAATGTGTTTTGTAATATGCCATAAAAAGCAGAATCAGAATAGATCACATCTAACCATTTTGAATCTAGTTTTATACAGGAGTATTTAAGGTCCTTCAAAAAGGAAATCAATGCGGAAAGAATACGGACATCCATGCATCCTCTCTGAAGCTTGACAAAATATTGGTCGGAATGGGGACCTGTTCCAGGCCACATATTTTTACTACAACAGGCTGTGCTCGGCAGTACAATCCATTTTGGAAACCAGACAACATTTCAATACCGATTTCATCCCCAAAGGCAAAATTTCCTCTGCACGTGGAGATTAGATGTCCAAAGGATGATGCTACACGCTTCACCCTAGGCAACCCAAAGAGAAAGTGATAAGTACAAGCTACATATGTACACGTATTTTCAAATTTCACAATGTGTTTTGTAATATGTTATAAAAAGGAGAATCAGAATAGATCACATCTAACCATTTTGAATCTAGTTTTATACAGGAGTATTTAAGGTCCTTCAAAAAGGAAATCAAGAAAGAATACGGACAACCATGCATCCTCTCTGAAGCTTGACAAAATATTGCTCGGAATGGGGACCAGTTCCAGGCCACATATTTTTACTACAACAGGCTGTGCTCGGCAGTACAATCCATTTTGGAAACCAGACAACATTTCAATTTCAAATAGGATAATAAAATTCATGTTCCGTACGTTGACATTAAAGGACTGAGAATGGAGAATGCGTTTTATGCTTGTATTTTAGTATTGAAAAGATGTTTTTATTTACAAGCTCTTAGCTCGTAGCTATATGCTAAAAGTTTATCTCTGCAAAATTGTATCTACATAGCGAATAATATATAATACATTTTAATGTAATATTGTAGTAAAATAATTGCTAATATGGAAGAGTTAGTATGTACATACATTTAAAATTGTAAATGATGAAAAAATATATAATTCAAAGTAAATAAAATTTGAGATTCTCTCTTGTGTACCGTATGTCGGAGAAAATGTTTCGGGCATAAAATGGGCAACATGAACTCCAAAGAAGAGAAAGTATTCATGGAAACAGTTTGTTCGAAAGTATGAAAAGAGAAAGATGGGCTCCAATCTTTTGTTTCCAGCGATAAGAAGTAGGAAACAGTAATAGTAAGCACACCTCCCACCGATTACTACAATTTTTGTCCATTACCCTCCTGCCAATTTTTACGATTTTGGTCTGACCCCCATGGCTCTCAAAACTGTATCTACGTATGAATTTAATGTTTGCTTACAATAATAATTCAGCTTGCTATAAATTCGAAAAAGCAGCATGCTAGCATACACATATAATCCCTGGATGAATAAATATTATGCAGAACCGGAAAGCAAAAAGTGATAGCAGAATTCCATTTTTATCGGTACGACATTGTCCAGGGAACAATAAGAGCATGATGTTTGGAATGGAATCAGTTAAATGCGCTCTACTCCGAGATTTTTATCATCAATCATTAATAAAAAAAAGTAACTCAAACCTATTATAAATACCTTGCTCATATTAATAAACGAATGTAGAGTATAAGTCTATATTCATAATCTCAAATAAATAGCTAAGGTTTTGTTAATAAGCAACTGAGACTTTGGTCAAATTAAAGTAGAATTTTTGTTTTTGCATTTCTCAATAATCATTTGTAAACCTGCACGTTAGCATTTTACAAATTTATGCATAATCATATTGCAAAAAATATTTAGTATTCAAAAATTTTGTAAATTATACAAAGACAATATGTGACAATTTTGGCTCTACCTTAAGACAATATTCATATATTTAAATAAATGACTATAAATCTATGCCTCATAGTCAAACTTTATTATTGTTATAAAATTGTATAAAATTTCGATCTATTGTTGATGAAATAAGTAGTTGCACTTAATATCACACGGACGTACATTAACGGTAACGGAACATTTAGTTGATACAACTATACCACCAAATTTTACGATACATCAATTTTACGCAAACTTTAAATGTGATTGTAAATTTGCATTGAATAACTCAATAAATTGCACCCAGTTATAGTATAAATTACTGAAAATTCACAATTACTCTTATGAACAATGATATGGTAACTAAAAGTTTGCATATTACACCTCTCTCCTGCATAACTCTTCGAAAGCAAAAACGAAAGCTCTAATATGTATATACTTTTGGGACAATTCAGAGTATCCATGGCAACCAGTAGTTTTATGCAATAATTGCCATTTAAAAAACATGGAAAATCGCCCATAAAATACATGGGATAAATAAATAAATACATGGATTTAGGAACTGTTAGGTAGGAGGGATGTGTATATGGAAACACCGTTCATATTCTGTTTTGCATTCATGTTTGGATAATTATTGTATGGTCCCATGATGATACAAGTATTGTAGTCTAAAGTCGAGTAAATTGTAATTGTTAAAGAAATGGGCGATTAAACGTGAGATGAATTAAGATTGATTTGGAATTTTGGAAGTGATATTTTATTTTATAATACTAATATTTTAATTTGGAGATCATTTAAAGCGGAGCTTAAGTAAACAACGCATTATTGCTAAGGGCGATATTGAAAAAATTACTCTTTTACCGATAATATCTCGGCAAAGTACAATATTTTGTTGCCAGCGCAATTCATTTAACCGTTGCTGCCACCTTTACTTTACAAGCAAAAGCAGCTCCCTGTGAGGTGCGATTCGACTACGACCTCACAAATGCACCGCAAGTTGTCGTAAACGCAATCTCTACTCAACTTCAGAAACCAGTCGATTTCTATTTATTTTCAAATAAACAATTTTGTAATGCATAGTAAATCGTTTTCAGTGATTAAGTATTCTATTTATAGGTGTACCTCATCAAAAAACTATATGATTTTGGCTGTTCTAGTCTAAAATATTCTCAATGTTCGATATGAAAAGCGCATACTTCAATTGGCCATAATTATTAAAACAATCAAATTACTTTTGCAATGGCAATAAAGTTTAAGAAACTAATCCAACAAATAATTAAATTGTGACGCAGGTTGGAGATATGTATATGTACTGTAACATGCCATTAAGCATTTAAATGAAAGTATGAAGACTCATTAATTTGTAAAACCGGGTAATGTCAACGTGTTCCTAATTATAGACAAAAATATGTGAGCAAAAACACACTTCTCATTCCTAGAAACAAGTTACCTAAAAGTCTCTAGTAACTAAACATTAAACATGCATCACCGTCACCCTGGCATGAGCTATCCAAAGCTACATCCTCAGCTTCCCCCGTGGCTTCAATTGTATAGAGATCTACATACAGGACGGACATGTCAATCATACAGAGAAATGTCATTAATCATTCTCCTATTCCAGTAATGTTATGTCATCTTTCTGCTACAGCTACTGTCCCTAACTTTAGTTTGATCTGATCATGTGGAACAACATTCGGGAACATGTGAATACTTCATTTTTGTCACTGTCAAAAGTCCCTTTGACTCAAGTAACGCTCGCTGCTCAATTTTCTACAACTCAATTAAAAACAGTTCATGGAACACCTTTCACATTATTCAAATTATTTCAAAACTTACTCGCCAAAAATATAGCACAGTTAATGTAACTGCATATAATGAAACGCAAATTTTCACTTTGGCATAATTTGTAACAAAGTTTATTGAATGGAACTAATTTATGGCGAAACTGGTTTGAATAGACTTCAAAAGATGACACGTATCGCAGTAACCAAAAAATATATGAAACGTAGATAAATGCAAAGTTCCACCCACACCCTTCATCGTTTCAATAACGTCCAGGAAAAGGGACCATCACAAGCGCCGTCTTTGAAAGAAAAAAGGAACACGTTTGATTCACTATTCAATCCTAACCCTTTCAACAATGCAATTCCTTTCCTTTGTCTCCATTACTGGCATTTTCGTTCAAACCAAACCCGTCTTACCATCTGAGAAAGTATTTATTTGGTGATTTGCCTGAGAAGGCAAGATTTTTCATTGAAACACTTTTTTGTGAGTTCACAAGTCTGACGAAAGACTGCACTCTCAAGTCGATTTATACCCTGTCGCATGACGATTTCATTATACACAGCACATTTTAAGATTACTTTTCGAGTCTTACAGGCATCATCTATTATATTACTGCATATATTGTATATGTAGACATTTAATGTTGCGTTGGCAATTTTAATGGAAGAAATATACCATCGAGTATTTCAGAAGATTAAAATGCGATTAAATTTTTAATAAATGCCAGTATCTACAAAACATTTGTTCTTCCATCAAATTTTGCGTCATTTAATTCTTTATTCTTTAAAATCATTTGGGAAATATAGTGATAAATACAGTGGATCTGTTGAGCTTGTCGAAAATAAAATGGAAGCCCTATTTCCTAAATTGATAAATTCTGGCTTACTTCATTTTGCATGTTAAAATTTACGTAACTTGTAGCACAATGCGTAATTTTCAAAATAATTGCTGAAGAAATACAATCATATTTAAAGGAACAAAAACACGAGTAAAGTAATACATTATTTAGGCGTTGCACCCTCCGTCATTTTGTTAAATCGCGTTCATCTGAAAATTTAGATTTCCGTCAAACACGGAAAATTTATTGTTTCACCGCAAGTGTGAGTAAACAAGAGAAGGGTAAGAAAAGCATTATTAAACATTATTAATGAAGACTTGCGTGGAGGGATGCTGACATGATTAACATGTTGCTGGAAAATAATACATTAATTACTACAGATTCAGAGCCGCTGTGAAGCAAAAGACGTAAGAAAATATGAGTTTTGCGAGTCACCCCCACACAGCTTGATCTCGTTTTATTGTCACTCGTCATGCATGTCTTTACATCATTATTGTCTGTTACTCAGCTAAAACCATTATCTCCTTATGCACATGCAAAGCGTTCCACAAACCCAACCTATTCTACACCATTAATTATTGCATCTTATACGTACATTGTAACGCATTTAGTAAAAGGGATCTTTGTCTTGAAGACAGCTGTGGAAGATGTAAAATATCACGTCCATGAAACTTTCCCTGGAATTCTAAGGAAGTAACCCACATCTCTCATAATCTTTGTTAATCATTTTGTTTGAAGCTTGACATAAAGAATTTGAGTGAAACAATCCTCAACTTATTCATCCGTCCATGGGAATCGTTCATCATTCTCAATTCTTGAATATAATTTTCTTGGACAAGGCCTGCCGCAATCCAGATTCTTAACGAAGAATTTCACGCAATGTTAAATAACAAGGGAAAAATTTCATTCATTCTTTCATTTTTGGAGAGGGCTCATCAGTAAAGCATGTTTTGCACGTAAATGCGTAATTTTATTTAAAATTCTTACTAACTTACTAACTAATTTTAACTGGATACATTTACTGATGGAGATTTCACGTCAATCGAAAGATGAACCGATGGACACAAGGATTTTTTATTTAAGAAAGTCGGGGTAATTCTATATCCCGGTTCAACTTTGAACCACGTACAATTTTGTATCAATCAAAATAGTCTAGGTGCATTGTGCTAAATGTTTCATACTTTGTGGATGTTCCCTTAGTCCAAATGCAGGACAAATTCTAAATGCCCATCTTTCTCTTCGCCTTTGTCTCAAACAGCTTGCCTAAACTCGTGCGTTAAACTGTAGTATCATTGTACCGAAACAAATCCATTCACTGCTTCTGCTCTTCATTTAGATGAGTGATAAAAGTTAATAAAAAAGCACGTTGGCATTCCTTTGCTACTGCCCTGAAAAAAATTCAATTTTTTTGTAATGTACTTTACTTTAAGCTATACATATCGCTTCTTCGTTTAGAAGTCTAATAGAAATCATATCAGCGCAACTCATGTCAATATAATATGCCGGCATCGTATTAAAGCGGTGTTTGTCAAGAAGTTTTTGTTGAGT
>JAHZMY010000825.1:0-10127 GCA_027743915.1 Seira sanloemensis
GTCAGTGACTCTTCAAAAGCCCTACGTTACTTCCGCCTTTTGGACACTTTCAAACTCATCCCATGCAATAGCCAGGACCGGACGAATATAGGTTGCATGTAATATATTATAGTAATGTCAGTCTTCTCACATACATTAAGTCAATAAAATGTTACAGGCTAATTCCAGTTTCAACCTAATTAAACAGAGTAAAACAAAAAACTTTTGTGTGAAGTCATTTTGATGAAAAAGGGGAATATGATTAATGGAAATAGTTGAGTCAATATTTGGAGCCATCTTCTCAATATGAATTCGCAACATAAGCTTCTGTTCGCATTTTTTATGAAACTTTATCTCATCTCAATCTTGTGGAAAATAGCATCTTTGGAAAGTGACTTTGACAATGTATCTTCCTGTGGTGAAAGCTCATATCATTTTTTCTTTCCTTCTTTCCACTTTCTCTCATAATCATATATTTTGGCCATTGCCGCCTTTGTGAGACTTTCTTTTGATAAAAGAAACTTTCTCTTTTCACGTAACTTCTGGACTCTTTCCTGAGACATCTCTAACGGGACAAAAACTTTTTCCGAAGAAATTTGTTGGGAGGCACTTTTCCCTCATTTTTCAGGAAGCATTTGTGTCTCCAATTTCATGGAGGCACTTTTCCCTCAATTTTTTCAGGAAGCATTTCTGTCTCCAATTTCACGTCCAAAAATTCAATGGGGACACCTGTAAATGCCTGAATTTTTAAAAGTTGATGGAATGGACCGCAAAACTTAATTTCTGAGGGTGAATTCTAAGATACAAACGCATACCAGAGGCTTGACTTGGATTATAACAGAAATTTTAAATGTGGTTTCTAGCTTAAAACATTAGGCATTAAAACAGAAACGCTACTATTATTTTAAAATGTCTTACTTAAAGCATACTTAAAGTTATTCAATAAAAAGATTTTGGTATGTTTACTTACGTGTTGTAAAAAACAGTTTATTAATAAATTTTGATTTTGTTAATCAATTTAAATGTAACTATTTCTATGACCAATTGATAAAACTAGTACCCCACACTCGGGGAAGCCCGAGACAAATTTTGTTCAAACGTATGTCGCGATTTAGCTCTGTACATCGCATCTCTTTCAATAATAATTGCTAATTCATACATACAATTACATATAAGGTTATATGGGGCAACCAAATTTTCTTAATTTCTGTTGAACCCATTAGTCAAATTTAAAAATGAAAACCTTTAAAGACATCAACTTGAGAGCTTTTGAATGACATATTGCACGTCTCTCTGCGTTATGCCGTTAAAAAGTTTTAGTGTGCACAAACTGCTATGGAAAAACACCAATGTCTGTAAGAATATAAGGTAACAGCAATTCATAATTTCTCCGAACCCCTTGGTCAAATTTAAAAACTAAAACCTTTAATTACATCTACAACTTGAGAGCTTTCCAATGACATATGGCACGTTTCCCTGCGTTGTGTCGTTAAAAAGTTTTAGTGCGCACAATTACGGTATTAATATATAAGATAATGGAAAAATAGTTCGAAACCGTTTCGCAAAATGCCCCAAAAATCATATACGTGGCCGTTTTTACAAACGACAGCTTTTGTATATAGATTTTTTTTACAAAGGACAGCTTTTGCATATACCCCATTTTACGAATTCATAGTCGATTTGCTCTTTTTGGGAAGGGGTCATTTCACCCCTTGATTCCGTGACAAACAGAATGTGGAACACCTGCCCATGGTACATACAACGTACATGGTCCAACACACAATTTTTAGCATATCCTATGCGCGCATCTTATTACAAGTTTTGTGAAATCCTTTGTATGTAAAGGGTACATGCGAAATGCTTTTACACAGGCTAAAATGTAATGCAATGCCTACATTTTATGCTTTTCTAAGGCCTCAAACGAATATAATATTCCACTTCTAGCCTAAACAATGAAAGGAACTAAACAAACTCGATAGCATTTCATATTTTTTGAACAGGGAAACATAAAATGGGGCGTGTTAAGGGCGAGTGTGGATAAATACATACCATCTTTGCAAAATGCATTCTTTCCCTCTAAAAAGGAAACGAGAAAATGGAGCAGTCTCCTTGAAAAATTGAAATAATGACATGAAAGACACTACTCTTCCTCTCTGAAAACCCGGTAATGGAAAAATGGAATCACATCTGAAAAGGGAATTCATTATTATTTTCCACGATATGGCGTATATCGGATTTTAAACCTGTTTTTGGGGTTTGGTGATGAACAAGCACCGAAAAGTTGACGAATGCAATAGAGTATGTTAATAACAATGGTCTAAAATTAGATTCAGATTTCCATATAAATGAGGATACGGTGGAAAACGGGAACAAGGGATATTATTTTTAAAATCAACCCTTCGATTCCCTGCACTATTGCAGCTGGACTAGCAGCTATTGCTTTGCAATTTTGGAATTTGTAAAACATTTCTTCTATCAGACATGATGCCAATCGTTAAACAATGTGACTCATTTGCCCCATGTCCCATGGACTGTCCCGGATCCTCTCTACCTTTTAAGAAACTTACTTACATTTTCGTTTTGGGACTTTAAGCCATGCATATTTTGGAGAGGTTTCAAGACGCCAACGCCGTCATCTCATCTGTTCCATTCTCCGGTTTTGTAGCGTTGCATGAAGTTTATCATCCGCCCTGAGGCTATTTTTTCATGATCATCATCCTAAAAGCATAATCCATATTTCTCGGTATTTCATGCCAAGCCCGAGAGAGTGTAATGTTTATTTTGTAAAAAAAAACTCACAGAGCCCAGGCCGTCATATCCTTGTGAATGTGTGTTGCTGGGAATGAAAAAGTCATCCTTTTCAAGAATATCTTATGAGAACGGAAGATTGAGCTTAAGTCGACGAGAGCGACGTCGTCTCAAAGACAGGTTTACAAAAACATGCAGAGCCTAAACTCAACTCTTTCTGAGATTTCTGACAAATTCAAATATGAGTAAACATTGTTAAATGAAATTGCTTTTCTAGAAAGGATTTTTTGTAGGAAAAATGAAAATTGCTTGCTTTATTCACGAGTAAAATAATCCTTTGTCCTAACTTTTTGTATAGTTAGTTTGGTCACACTGGGTGCATATAGAATTAAATAAAGTCAGCGAGGAGTATTGATCAACACTTTTTCCGACTCTGCTTTCAGTATAACTCTGAGGTAAGCGTCTCCTACGTTGTGCAAGGAATAAACTATACTTATGAGCACAAGTAGCTACTCATGAAAGTAATGTAATACCGGAAACAAACATCGGCACAATATGTATACATTATGAATGACGTAGAGTTGTGAATGATAAAGCCGAGTATATTTGAATTGAAAAAGACAAGTGGTCAAATATGAGCCATTCATTGCCTCATGTATTTGTTTTACAAATATATATGTGCATATGTGTTTGTTTGTTAGTAGAAGTTAGAGAATGCAACGAGGAAGAAATGATAGCGATTTACTTAAAGGCACATGTACCCCCTCTACACCTTTACATAAATATCTCACCTGTAGTAAATAGAAGACGCAAGAGTATCATTTGCGGTCAATTTCGGCAAAACTTTGTCAACCAAAATAAATGTGTGCAAATAAAGCATTCACTTTCTCCCACATACATGAATCCGTTATCATAGATGCATACGAGCACAAATTTCTACTTCCGTCTATGCATATTATCAATAGAATTTTTATAAGAATAAGAATCCTTCTATGCCATTCAATCGAGATTGTGTCTTATGGCTCTTATTCTCCTCTAGAAAAAATGGAAACGCATCAATATTTTGACATGGATTGATGAAACGAATCCGAATGAATATTTAATGGTAGTGCGGATGACGCCACGGGTTTTAAGCACAAACTTGCAACTTTTTCAACTCTAAACTCCCTTTCCAAATCGAAGTAAATGAACTGTAGGGAACCATCGATAGATGAAATGGGATTGGAGAAAGTTGTACCAGGTTTTACTTCTCTACTACACTGCAAAGTGAAAGGAATTGCGAGTAATTTCAACACATTTTGTACATATATGACATGCTTGAGACTGACTCTTCAGAAGAATTTTCACAAGTCCAAAGTAGGTGTATATTTATTTCTGCCCGTTTTGCCTCTATTCGCTTTCACTGCTGGAATTACCGTCAAGATCATATACAAGGCTTCGCTCTATTTTGTCAAGACTTGTTGCTGGGTCAGCAACTTCGACTTCAAAAGAGGGAAGGATGGGAGTTGCGTCGGCTCTAGGGATTCTCTATAGACGGCACTCTCTGTTTTACTTGTAATCCAAAATCGCGAGAACACTGCACCCTTTGAATATACACTGCTGTAAATCTAATCCTAAAGGCAAAGGGTCTGTATTATAAGGATTTTGAGTGTGGAAAGTTCCCTCCAAACATCTAACGATCTAGGATATTGTGGGAAAACTTTGTTGAGCTTGCGACAAGCTCACACTCACAGTTCATAACGGGCATAATATTACACCTTATTTGGAGAAAGTGATAGCTTTGATGAAAAAATCTGTTTGCGATATTACTTTTGTAGGTACCACTTGACTGAAACTCTTCTTAAAGTGCCTTGTTTTGGTCCGAAGTTTTCAAGAAAATTACGTGGACCTCACGTGGGTGGTCAAGCACAGCCGTAAAATCCATTGTGAAGAAATAAATAAAAAAATGTTTTGAAGATTACGGAGCATCTGCTGCCACAGGTTCCTAACCCTTCCACTCAAAAATACATTGTATGGCCCAAGAGGCAAGTTAACCTGGAATCTGTGAATATCACTTCCGTGATTTAGGAGATTCCCGAGTCTTCCATTTTTGCATTCTTATTACGGCCAACGACAACTGACCCGGATTCGATTTCCCTACGCTCAGCTTAACCAAATTCATCCCAACTGAATTGAAATGTGTGAATGTTAAAAAGATGTGTATGTAGATGTGAGGAAGTGAACTCAGGAAATAGTTCAGCATTCCAGAGACCTAGTAAAAGAAGCTCCGACTCTCCAACCGCACATTCTCATTTCCTTTTTACAGGAAGGTAGTTGAACCATAAATCTTTAAGGAAAGCCAAGTTGTTGTCTAGTTCCACG
Organism: Seira sanloemensis; assembly: GCA_027743915.1. Taxonomy (NCBI): domain Eukaryota; kingdom Metazoa; phylum Arthropoda; class Collembola; order Entomobryomorpha; family Entomobryidae; genus Seira; species Seira sanloemensis. The sequence goes on from JAHZMY010000825.1 coordinate 5,089, forward strand.
TAGATTAAAGTACGTAAATAGAAAATTACAGTCGTATTTTAATCTAGCTCTGATAAATCTGAATTTAGCATCAGAACATAATGTTTTTTAGAGGAAATTCATTTTCTTTGCAGACAAAACAAGTGTATTCTTTTCTTGTTTATCTCATTTTATGTTTATGAGAGTGACAAGGACATTGAGCATGATCGTAATGTCTTGTCGACATCTCTGTTTTTCTTCATTTCGCAAAGTACATTCTACCACTAAAGCTTCGTCCACACTTCTTTTGGGTAATATTATTAGTGGGAGCATTTTACGCTGTCAGAACCGGGAAACATACTACTACAGCATTGTCGCACCTGTAGCCTGGAATTTCCTCCTGCGTAGGAATTTATTCTGCAAAATTCTTGTTCTACGTCCTGGAAAAGAATCATTTGTTCATGGATACACATACATTCTCATTTTTCCCGATCCACACATTTTTACCTTTTTTGTCAGATGAAATGAACCAAGTTGTGGTTCGATGAACCATTATTACTACAATATCTGTTTTTGAAGTCTAGGTTGGGATATAAGGAGGCACCGTGACAAATGACAAGGGCGTTTCGAATTCCGTAATACGAGTGATCCACGAGTCCACGAGTGGAAGAAAAAGCTGAGATACGCAAGAGTTAGATACGCCTCTTCAATATCTTCTAAATGAAACTATTTTCTAAGCATTTGAAAAGAGTGCCTATATATTTATTCCAGCATTCCAATCAAAAATCTATTTTTGCAATGAAGCCCTGCATATTTACGTTGAGGAGTAAATGCTTACCTATGTATGTATGTATATATTCCCCTTGAAGAAGACAAGCATACAATACATGATCATAAGTCAGCAAAGTTTTGAGAGATGACTCATTCCAAGCATTTTGTGTCTTAAAAAAGTTTGCAGTATCCTCCGGTTACGTAATTAATTAAATTCAACCTCCCCCTAAACAAACACAAGTTTAAATGAAAAGCAACTTTATGCTTGCAAACGTAAAATGTGAGAAAAAGTTTTGTTTTGTCAGGAGAAATCAACGTCAAATTGATTAATCTTTCTTCAAGGTCCTGAATCAAGTAGGAAGACAATGGGAAACTCAATATTGAAAGGCATTTAAGAACAAAAGAATGAATCTTGACGGGGATTTTGAGCTGAGGGAAAGCAACCATCCATCCCCAATTTGAATACCAATAATATTCGAAGAAAGTGTATATCAAAAACCATTTGGAAAGTTCTGAGAAAACAATAACAATTTCCTAATGGTTTCTTGAAAGCATCTTTAGCATTACTCTGTCTCAAGTGATTAGTGCGCAGAGGCATGTATTGCTAACGGATAGAAAAATACACTTACGCTAACGTCTACCTACTCGCATTAAAAATTACTTTTCAGAAACTGCCTACTGGGTTTCGAGGTACGTATTTCTTTAGAAAAGTTTTGCATAAACAGCTAGACTCCAGATCGCAATTCAATTCCTCATACATAGTTCATACAAAGCAATATTTTTTCTCATCTCCTTCCAACCCACGGAGTTTCCGCTGTAATGAGCAATCATAGAAAATCCGTAGGAAGGGGAAGTTGCACAACTGGAAAGAAAATAAGGCTCGCTTTTCTTCTATTCAAATATAAAAGTACAAATAAAAAAGTAAAAGAAACGAATGTTTATATCGGATATAAATTACTTGCGCATTGTTGTATGAGAACCAGTTCCAACCACAGATTCCTCATCTTTTATTAAAACCCTTTGTGTCTCTTCATATTTTACTGTGAATTTTTTTTTAAAGTTTCGTATTTAAAAATAATAATGTGCATAAATAGCACGTCTTATTTTCACCGGCTTAAACCGGTATGACGGCGTCCCGAGACTCATCAAATGCTGACAAAGGAATACTCGCAATATTGCCTTAAATTTCACCGAAACTTGTGGTAATTTGCTTTATGCGGAATGGCTTCATTTTTTGTTAGAAAATTGATTAAGAATGGAAAACATTTATCTCCTTTCTTTCTTGGGGTAGAACCGCCCATCTTATTTTGTGGATGAATTGCTACAGAGAAAAAAGTCTCCAATCTTTACCTTTCTCCTCGATCCTCCTTTCAAACTTTTTCTAACAAAGAAAAGCAACTTTTCCGTTCAAAATCTATTCATTTCCCTACTCACTGCCAAGTCTATTGAGTCTGCTTTGTATAAAAACTTTACTTACCTCTGGGGGATACTGAGATGGAGTTTAATATAAAAAAACTTCTTCTCTTCTAGGAGTCCACGCACCAGAAAGGTTTGGAGTTGTCAGGATGATTGAATAAAAGCAAAAAACCGTCTTGTATCTAATTAAGAAGATTTGAGAAGCCGTTTTGAGACTCTCATCTTAATTGTTTTCAATTCTAGAAACAACTTTTTCAAAAGATCTACCTTAACATTTGGCATAAAGCCGTGTAAAAGACTAATTTTATAAAGCTGAAAGACGCTGCCTGTATGTATTTATAATACACAGCAATATTTTTCCAATACTATTGATCATATCTCCCTGCTGGGTTAGATGAAAGTCACACATCAAAGCAACCAAAATACTGACCTTTTCCCACATACAGCGACTTGGTATTACTCTGAATGGCAAGTTTTGGAAGCGTAGCGTGGGAGTTTTGTTGTTACGACAGGATTCTTGGGTTGTTACGACTCATGGCCCTTGAAGTCATCGCTTGTTGAAATCAAGAATCTCGAAAAAAGTTACGAATCAGCGAGAAAAGATTTTCAGATTATGGATTCAAATTGTGTCTGATACAAGTTCCACAAGGCGCATAGTCCAAGTTACTTCCTTTTTGAATTATGGATGAGACCGCTGAACATCAAATAAAAAATTTAAGGGTTTCTGTATCAAAATATATATATCTAGGATATCGGAAGTGTTCCTCAGTAGATTGCATCGTTTTTTTCAAGGAAAAGTTGTCCTTACGAAAAAGTTTGTGATTAATATGCTGTTGAGTGTCTTCATCCATCGATTTAAAAAATTCTTTCCATCATCATGAGTATCTAGAATCGGCAGAGTACTAAATGAAAATGATTTTCGAGCATTTTATCATTTTCAGCCGATTCTTCCTTCGAGGGTAAATGACCCAGACGCACTCATTCTGATTCAAAATTGTATTTCATCATTATTGAATGCATCCCTTTCATCAGCTTTCACTTCCGCGTAAAAAACCGATATCCGTGATTCCTCTCAGATTCCATGTGTCATCACGGCGCATCAATTATCAATTTATCAAAATCCCACTTTTTTGTGTTGAAAGTGGTCCGATCTCTGGGAGACAAATGGGAATGTATCAGTATTTACGACAAGGATTGATGAACTGGAATGAATAATATGATGAAAGTGCGGCAAAGGCAGAGGCGACACTGATTTCCACGGATACTTTCTCCCTGCTTTCCCCAAATCAAACTTAATCTTTTTGCGTTGGAGAAATGAAATGGAAGAAAGGGTTATATTGAAGAACGCGAGAGAGAATGAGAGTGCCTTTTTATGCAAAACACTAAAAAAATTGGTAGAACCTTATATGTACATTTATGCGGTAAGTTTTATCCAACCTTTAGGCCAACACACATATCAACTCGTGCAACATCAGAATTTACAAGCATAAACTTCGAACATGGCTTTCCTCTCACAATTCTGCGAGAAAATGTTTCAGCTGGTGGTTTGCCCGAGCTTAGGAAAAGCTTCTTTCTGTTTCTCCGCGTTGCAACCAGGCAGAGTGAGAAAAAACGAAGGCGCACTCCGTGCAAGGGAAAAATTTCCCCTCTCTTCGGAGTATAATACGAACTCAAGAGACGAGGATCAAGCTCAGTTCTGCTCTTTCGACGAGTTTGTGAACAAGTGCTGGCGCGTCCATCTTCTCAAAACTAATTAGATAAGGTATTTCTCACACATTGAAGCAAATACATAGCTTGTCTATTACGAAAATTTCAGTTTCAATTCCGACGTTTAGCGCTAATGGGCATTTGGACATTTTTTCTGATTTTCCTGATTAAAACAAGTAATATTTCATAAATTCAAGAGCCGATAGTTTTGTACTTGGAATTTATTGAAAAAACCTGTGAAAAAATTCAGATACTTTATTTTCTTACTGCCGATTCACCTTCTCATTACTTGACTCATCGGACGTAGTGTAAATACAGAGAGTTGGCAAATAAGTAAGCATATATAGCAAGAGTTCTAAAGCAAAGAAGGGGGATATTTATAGCAACAAGTTTTTGACTTTGCACACAAATGTACGTGTAGTGCAGGGGTTGGACAAATTTCTCTCAAAGGTACACTTTCACAAATACGACCCAATTATTAAAACGGTTAATTATTAGACTATCCGCGTGCCCTCACAAAAATCGAGGGTTTTTGCCATTACCCTTCAATGTGATGTGATATTGACGACGGGGGTATTGTATTTTTCTCAATTATATTTAGCCAATGTCAATTTTATCTGTGTTTGCAGAGAATCTGATTTCTTCAAAGTTGTCAATACGCTGAATTTTGTTTGTTGATAGTGTTGTGGTGTAGCACCGTATCTTACGTCAATCCATCTCGTCATCGTCAGGTATATCCATTCTTATTTATCATCAATCCCTGTCATTTTTATGGTGTCCGATTTATCTTCTGTTTGCTGAGGCGAAGCGATTGTACCGTGAACAGAACATGAAACATGATAAATGCGTACCCGGAAGTGATTTGGAATAGTGTAAATTTGCAAGATGATATGTACATTGGATGCAAGTCAGATAATATTATACCCTTTAGTGTAAATTACCTCCACATTGATGGACATTTATATTCTGTAGTTGTAAGAGGTAAGGACTAGCAACTGTGGAACAAAGACTTGGGGTGCTTTGAGACAATCAATATACTTTCCCTCTATTGTCAGCGACTACTTTTCATGTAATTTTAGGCCAATGTTTCAACCGCTGAGTACTAGTCCCAGACAGGAACAGAAATAAATTCTTTTGAAGTGTATACTTGCTCTGTTAGTGACACTCCAAGCTTCACATCTCACTAC
>JAHZMY010000826.1:0-13699 GCA_027743915.1 Seira sanloemensis
CTTGAGAGAGAAGATATTTTTTTCGGCTCGATTCGAGACTTTTGACAGGTATAAGTATAACTGCTCACGCATCACGCAGATGGATGGGCGCAGGCATGTGATCTTGTGTTTTGTTCCCTTTTACCTGAGCTCATCAAGACTTTAACAATTATACCACACTCGCTTTGCCTAGAAATATGTCGAATGTCTCAAATAATGCATGCTGTGGTCTGCAGGAGGATTCCCATTTATCTACTTTTCTTATCATTTATCAAACTCGCAAAAAGAATAAGATAATGGGTTTTATGAGCAAGACAGTTGTTTTACTGATTCTACAATCTCACCAGCATAGTTCAATGGTCAATGCAGTATTGGTCAGTAATGTGCATTTATTTTTTATTTGCATTTAAACATTCTATATTTGGCCAAGTTATTACATCATTAAAGGGAATTTGTAAGAGGCGGGATAACTTTTTTCGTCTTGCTCTAATTTCAGCTCTAACGACAAGGCAAGGTCCAATCTCAAATAAATTAATCAACTATCAAATAGCCGCACAAAAATTTTATCTTAATTTTTCATCTTTTCATAAGAAAATTTTCTGGGCTGCATTCATGACATGGGCATAGGTTTACCAAAGTTTCATTGTACAATGTAACTCAGTGAAAACTTCCAAAAAAGGAAAATAATCCATTTTGCTACACAAGCTCAAATTTACTTTCAAAGTTACAGCTTAAAGTCTGGATACATGCATAGGTTGAAAAATATGTAAGTATTTACGAGTGTCCAGGGGCAGTTTGATACACATTCCACGCCAGTCCTTTCAAACGCTTGTTAATCATTAAGAAATATATATTATATAAGAGTGCCAATGGCTTTGTTGTATTCACTCTTTGCTTTCAACAATGACTTCATCGCCTTGCTTCTCCACCTGCCGCAAATAGATCGTTTTCAGTCAACTAAATAAAGATTAATGGGAACGTATTTGAGCTGACGAGATCACAACAATTCAAAACTGTTTTCAATGGCACGAGAGGAGAACCGGTCACAGTACCGGGTCACTGAGCGAAGCAATCACCATAAAGCACAATGCTTATCTCCATATGATCGACAGTGTTCCGCTAATTGTTTGGTAATTGACATTGCTTTCATATTCAAATCCTTTAATGATTTTGACAATCCCATTACTAGCATCTTTTGTCTCAATGACAAGACCATACACCATACTCTCATTATTCTTGTCAGCTGAGGTATTAGAGCGACAAATTAGATTTTACTTTTAACTGATACGCGTAGGCATTTTTTGCATCATTGATTTTTATATGATTTCCTGTGAACTATGAGAACTGAAAAAATATATATGTCGCATTCATTGGCACATTCCATTGAAATAAAGTATGTGTGCCATTCATTTCAAGATTACTTTTCAATCAGGTAACATTGAGCATTCCCCAGTCATTAGGTAAGGATGACAAATAGCAGGATTATTATTATCGAATTATAAAGCTGTTAAGTTATTAGGCGACACCAGAAGAAGGAATCGTGATCTGCCACGCGAACCAAATAATCCATATTCTCAGGGGATATATTATGGCAGAGTGATGAGAACAAGCCTTGAGTTATTGTATCGTCTTGAGCCCGAAGGTGTTCTCCGTCTTAAAACAAAAAAATACCCATAAAAAGAATCGATTCAAGCATAATACTTTGACATTGCCATTTGCCAATAAAGTCCATTTGTCTTCGTCCCATGTCATACCACCAGCGACAGTCTGAATGGGCGTCGAGCAAAAAAAAACTCAGTCTGTTGGTGCCAATGCCCCGAATAAATTTTCATTATGAGGAATGTAAAGCTTTTAAAAAAAGTATATTATCAATAATTGCATTTTAACATCCGATTTTTTTAAGTTTTACCATTTAGCTACAACATTTTGTAGGTATCTGCTAATTTTTTTTCTTCTTCACGCAAATGCAAATGCACAATCACATACTTTTTGCCCGTGGCCACCATTAATATTTACGAATGTATTGGAATATTATGAAGGCCTTCAAATTGGCGAGATGTCAACCACTAAATAATTTTTAAAGCAAACTAATAAGGTACCACCACCTCGACAAATAAAAAAGCACACCACCTTCTTGTCTTTCACCTTACACTACTTTTTACGAGCCCTGTAATGCGGTTCCTCTCGTACTTCCCATGCACTCCTCATTTGTGTTAAGTTTAACAGCTCTATAAAAAGGGCTGCTCTCTCTCTCTGTAATTTAGAAGTTGGTAGAGTCATTAATAATCATCTATAAGGCTATTATGATTATTTCAAACTGTTATAACTTAATGTGAATGTATATGCATATGTATATGTATATTTCATATCGAAAGCGAAAATGTGGAATGGCTTGCTGAGAGATGATATAATTGTATAATGTCACTTGACATAATCTTTCGTCTGTTTGTGGTTGTATTATTGTCTTGCACTTGTTCTCTTCACCAGCTGAAATGATCTCCTGACATTAGAACAATTTTGACTTTTTGCGAACTGCCCACGCGCATACAACAATGACTTGTGTAAATAGAAAAAAGAGGGATTTTCAGAGATATTTTGTTTGAGATAGGCGAAGGACTTTTTGCCCTTCTCATTTCTCACCAAAAAATTATAAAATATGTGGAGCTCCACAAGGTGCGTCAAAAAAGAGCCAAAAAGGCTAATGCATATAAAAGATAAGTGAATGAATTAGAGTGACTGTCAAATCGGCTTACGGTTGAAGTGCAAGCAAAGTACAAAACGATGCATAAAATACAAGAAGTGGTCCACGCCCATTGCTTTACTTCTAAGCGATCTCGAACGGCATCATCATCAACGACACTTGGGCTATGCTACACAGCTTCTGAATCTGAATACTACAGGGGAAGCTACTCCTGCCAGTTGATAATGAAATGATACTTTTTATAGAATGCCTAAGACCTTTCTCTACATAAGCTATGAATAAATTGGCACTGGTGGACTGTAATTAAGTAGCGTAAACAAGAAAGAACGAATGGAATTGTCTCACACGAGCTACACTGTAATCAATAGTCAAATTTTGTAGGGCTGCGCTAGACCTATGTGATCCAGATGGAAGTGAGGTAATTATATGCAAAAACTAACCTCTAAAGGACGTTTGTGTGAATCTCATTGACAAAATTAGATTCCACTCGATAAAAAGTATGTTTAGAGAGGGATATTAACCAAAATGTATGTTAAAAATATTTAATGACGTGACCTTTCCGGCTCTCAAATAATGGAAAATTTTGTATTTAAAAAATAGCTGTGCTAGCTTAAAACTTGCTCTAAGGGTACTAGTATTGATGCTCATGACTTTTATTGACACATCTCCTTTATCTTTTCCCATCTAACCTTATTGATCCCTTTTATTACCAGAATAAAGCTATGAAAAATATGAAATGGTAAAAAAACTATTATGAACATGAGCTTTTAGAGACGATAAGGCAATGACAGAGAGGATTGATCCAATCTCATCTGCTTGGCGTGTTCTTCCTGCCAAGTCCCTCCCCAGACACACGGACAAACGCTTTCAGCGAAATCAAACCAATAAGGCACAAGTTTTCGTTGGCCAACAAACTTTAAATGCCTTATTTACTTTTTCTATTTCTGAATGAAAAATTTAAGTGGGTATTAATAATATTATCATTTTATTCGCCTTTTACTTGTGCACAAAAAAACTCAAAAATAATGTTATTCAAGATGGAATTTGCAATATTGATTTTGGCCTTTCTCTTGTCTAATTATTAAAGGCTCTCCCAGTCCCATCCCAAACTCGTAATTTGGAACGACTCAGCCAAACAAATTTCCTAATTTGTGTGCGCCAATAAATCTTGGAATTGTTTTTAAACGTACGTACACGTAAGATCAAATTCATCATCAAGAGAATATTAAACAATTTGAGATGCTCATGTTATTGCCTATATTGTATATAGCAATATAGAATGTCTATTTATCAAGATTTCGAAGGGAGCGTGTGCGCGCAAGAAGGGAGGAAGAGATATTAGGACAATTACTGCTATCGCAATGAACTAGATATAAACGATGATTTTGCTCATTTGTCTCTCTCTCTCCCTGACTTGACTTGGGTGAGGGCTCCTCGCTATTTATCCTGAAGGGATTTCAAGTACACAAGGTACCCATAAATTTTGTCTATGGCCCTTCAACACCCATATACATGCAAATATGAAATGTTAAGCCATGAAATTATTTTTTTTCTTCATTTCTCAATTTCACAAATGATTTAAATGCAATTTTATAAACCTGCTATACTTACGCAATCGAATTATAAGCCTATTACGCGTAATGGAGTAAGTCGATACCCTGCAATTACTAATAATAATAAGTTTAAAATCGTAAACAAGCTGGGATTACAGATTTGCCCGCGTGAAAATTCTTAAATCATTTTTTCTTTTAATTTTTATTCATGTTTGGATGGTGGTGGCCTACAAAAGCAGGTTGAATGGAAACGGTTACACAATCAAAGTCTCTGTTGGCTGGGCCAATTTTAAGATTTGGATTAATCCATTGTTTTTTAATATAATCTTTTAATTTACCAACTTTTTGATGCCTTTGGTGAGCACAATGTATAAAGTGAAGTTGATATTTTGAGCGTGCAATATACTTAGGTGACTGCAAAATTACTTTTTTTTCTCATTTTCCAATCAGCGCATGAAAAGTGCAAGTCAAGCTGTTTTATAGATCTTAGCCTAAAGGATTCCGCATTTCGTTTTGGCCATATTATAAGAATGTCAAAATCAAGACGGCTTTGCTGATAAAGACTTTGTTCATCGCTCACTACACCAAAGTATGTACCGTTCATAAATGGAGGATGTCAAACTGAGAGATGCAACTTTTTATGCAATTTTTGAACTTTTTTTACATACATACATTTATCCTATTATTGATCTTGCGTCATTTTATGTATCACTGATTGAAACATTCATAGACCCAAATACATGGTAAATGACATCCTTTTGAAAAAAACCCATGTAAATTGAGTATCCAGTGACCACTCGATTCTTGCATGTTCGCACACAATTCTACTTTTTTTGCAAAAATTGATTTGTCGAAATAAAACATAAAAAAGGAATATATTATGATACCTGAAACTTTTAATGGCCTTTTTGTGTTTGTAAATCAAAAATAGAACAAAAAAAGTGCGTGTAAATGACATGACGCAAGGATAAATGAAGTCCCAACAGTGAGAAATGGCTAATTTGCTAGTATTCCGTACAATACAGAAGCCAGTTAGAGTTAGACACACCATGAGCACAGCAAACCGTTGAATAAACGCCTTTGTCATGCAGTTCTTCCAATTTTAATGGTTCTTTAAAAGACCAAAAATCATGCCCCAAAAGGAAAAAAAATAAATAGTTCTTTTGTTGGGAATACCAATGCAAGAGACGAATGCTTTTTGTCAATGCAAACTTGAGATGAACCTTCCAAAAAAGACAGAAAAAGTGTCTACCACAAGACACGTCCTGGAGTAGTTGTGATTTGTGATGTATATATTGAGGAAGTCTCGTAAAGTACAATTTTGGGCTTATTCTGATTTTACCACGTCCAACTGATCTCAAACTGGAGGTATACTACACACGTTGCGATAATTTTTTCCTACTCTAGTTAACAATCAACGGAAAAGTCTTAAAACGTGACTAATTCTTCATCTTGTACTAATTTGCAGAAACTAAATACTACACCTGCCTTCAGTTCAGCCTTTTACAATTCCAAGTTTGCTCTGAGAGCTGTCAGAGTACCTGAAATGCATACTCGGAAAGTTTCAGAAAAGTTTAACTGAAATGTCAAGCTTTCATTGAATGTCAATCTGTCAACAAAATGACATCATATCATCATTGCACCATTCATTTTATGTAAAATTGCCCTCTCAAATCTGGAAACAAATCTTTTCTCGGTGGGCAGTGTGGTAGCAAAAATTGGCTCATCTTCAAAATTTCGAAATTCTAAAATGTTTTCAAAACATACATTTTATTTTCAGTGACAATATCGGCTAAACAAATTGCGCTAATTTTTATTTATACCTACGTGTCTCATTACATTCTTCTCTGGATGGACAGGTGTTGTTCGTACAGAACCCTTGCTGGCATTTTTACGACCGCAGCATTTTTGAAGAGTAAAAAAATGTTGTTTGATCGTCACTTTCAACAATCAAAAGGAATATCTGCGTTGCACATGGCCTAGACTTTTTGTAACATTGTCATTTTGATATGTTACCTCGCATTTCTTACTCACTCCTTTTACACGGCATTTTTACAGTGCCACAAAAATTCCCATTCTCCATTGTCTTCACATTTGGTTTTGGATATCTATATATTTCCTCAGAGACACAGTTGACCATCAGAGCAGACAACGTTTTTTGTCAAACAAGTCTAATAATAGAGCAGTATTGTGCAGTTGGACTCATTAAGCAAAGTCAATCTCCAAAAAAATATTATCCATACCTACTCAAAACAGCAAAATATGGGCCAAAGCGTCGTTTCACAGCATTTTATCAATTAATCAAATCTGGACAAAAAAGGCGGTATGTAATTAAATTTGTATTTGCATAAAATTGGCTGCTTAAAGGCTTTGAAAATTGCAGTTACATAATGACTAAGTCTGCGGCTGCAGGGCTCAAATTACACCGATGGACTGTAATTATTATTAATTCATATCGAAAAAATGAAAGGACAAAAATTTCTTTTAATTTTTGCACGTCTTTTTCTCCTTTGAGAGAAGGAAGTCCGTCAAAATAGTTTTTTCTAATAAATCATCTCGCTTTATATTAAAAGGTTTTTCTTGAAAGATTTTTTTCTTGAGTAAATAAAAAATGGAAGTAGAGTGATCTCTCACACTTGCATACGTAATGCATATGAGCAATCAGGAAACTGAGAAAAAAAATCACTCTCATTTTATGAGCCTTTCTTTTCATTTCATTATTAAAAATTGTCAAGTCAAAGCAGGGTGTGTACCTTACGAAAAATTCTGAGGATCCTTGAAAAGAATGTTTTTGTTGCCATTTCAAGATCATTCCTTTAAAAAAATAGTGCCTTATGTGTATAGTAATGAACATGGTACATTTATTTCATTCTTGTTATTATTATTGCGATGCCACATTCTTTTTTCAGCATTTTTCATCAATTGTGCATGTGCCATGAGCTGAACGTTAGTAGCCTTTTGGACGAAGGATCCTGCCACAGAGTGCTATTAATAACGATATGGAGTCTCTTGCATCATATATGAAAATTTTGTTCTGATAAAATGCTCCTGAAGTGTGGCGTGCCGATGGCTTCCAACTTTGCTAGTCAACAGAATGATTCGTGGTGTGGTGACCTCGAAATGCTTTTCGTGTCCCTAACTTTTCAACTTTTTTAATGATGAAGTTGAAGGAGAAACGCGCTCTCTTGTAAAGTGACAGTAAATGAGAAAAAAAATGTTCATTTGCGTAGAAGGGAGGGCACTCGAGTCCAAAAGAAAAGTGTATGGAATATAGAGGGAAGGTTAAGGTTCACAGGAATTCCTTTTAATGGATGGACCCTGCGGGTTATATTCCATTAGGACAAAAAAGTTTTGTTGACAGCAGAAATACACTCCTTTGTTGGTATTTTGAAATAATTATTTAAATGTATGCGCATCCGGTTGTCATTTTTTTATTATGACACTAAAAATACTCCTCAGAAAGAGGGCAGTTCTAGCACAGTTCATATATCATGTAGCAATTCAAACAATTTTTTTATTGTGGAATGAAAATGGTAGTCAATTAAAAATGCATTTCGTGTTTTACATCAGCAAAGGCATTTTCGACGGTGGTGCGGATCAAGAGACGAAGGTTGTCAGTGATTTCGCCCGGGAGGCAGACGGAACGTTTCACAAGTTTTGCAGCTGAATTCATAAAAGCATTTTTAGAATTTAGCAGAATTTAGAAAAAATACTTTTTGATACTCCAAAAAAGCATATAATGACATAATATATGAGTTACCATCCGGATGTTGCTCTTCTGATCCTGTTGAAACTGAGGCAATGCTGAGTTCTTCCCCTTCAGCGAGTGCCCCCTGAATCGTATTGCCTACAGTGGAAATGAAAAGCGTGCTAATTTATTGCTGTTGTATTTGACTTTGCATTGAACATGAAATTATTAATTAATTTGTGCTAACCACCGTCAGTCTTCTTAGCAGCAGTCGCGACAGCCTTTTCGCCACTGGCCTTAACATTCTGAAGGGTAGTGTCTTGATTGGCACCACTCTTGGTGAGATTATTTTTACCGTCAATGCTGGCAGAAGCAATGCCCAAATGAGTTCCTTCAGCCCCAACGTTTTGAAGATGAGAATCTGTCCAAAGCAATTAATTTATTTGCCGTTGCATTGTTTGCATTGCTCTAGAAAGTACATGAAACAACTTTTCGGGGCATTCGTAATTACCTCCTCCCTTGTGCGACTCGGCCTTGCTGATAGCCTTATCTCCTTCGGCGGACAGTTCCTGGTGAACGGCTCTTTTGGCAATGGCAGAAGCCACGGCGGTACCTTTTTCCTTGTTGGCACTAGCCTTTACCTTCTGAATAGTGAGTTTTGATGCAACTCCTTCGGCAGGCAGAGGTTGGCCAGCGGCGCCTGCAGCAGCAGGGACAGAACCTTCTGGCAATCCCTGTCCTGGAAGGGGAGCAGGAAGGTGTCCGTCAGTAGCATTATTGCCTTGAATAATTGGAACTGAAAGGTTCCTCGGTTCGCCTGCAGGAATCTCCTCAGGCGCTCCAGCTGCACCTCTCGGAGCTGGCACTGGGACAGGGCCGCTATCTGCAACAGATGAATCACCCTTGGTAACAGCCGTTGACTTTACTTGACCATCAGGGGAAGCGATGGATCCAGCAGCGGCAGAAGTGGCGGCCTCCCGTCGAGTTCGGTTAGCTGGTAACTCTGGCAAAGAGTCACCCTTCAAAAGCTTGACGATTTGCTGCTCAACGGCAAACGTTACTTTTGCCTGCAACTTTGCCAAATCGTCCAAACCACAATCACGTCGAACACGACTATGAGCGGTCGAGTTTTTGCTTGGTTCTGCAAGTGTCTCATTTTTCCCCAGAGCTGAAATAAAATATGGAAATAGAATACGATGCTCAGGATTTTATGATTAAGTTTGAAACAGTTTTTCCTTGAAAACTTACAAATGGTGGCGTTGTTTGCACTGTCCTTTAACGGACCTGCAGATACGCAAGCCACCAAGCAGCTTGCCGCAAGAATGAACCACTTCATGATTGTAATATTTAGAAAACGATAGATGCTTTAAAATCAATTTCGGTTCTCAGACTTGTCACATTCAAAGAAAAGTGTCGTCTTTTATACAGCCATCGTCTGGAGGCGACTCAATAAATGAATATGCACATATGCAAATTATGCAGTTTATCAAAATCACGCAAAGGACAACAGTTAACTTTGAGTAAATCTAGTTTTAATCGCTTAGATCATAGAGAGCAATCACAAGAGCAAAAAGACATTGAAGTTGTAAAGATGACACATGTACATGTTTGAATAAGAGTTTAAAATATGTTACAGATTTGTCTCGAGTAGGAACTAATGACTTTTTCCCTATGATATTAAGTAACATAATGATGGTAGATTGGGAAAGCAAACAAGTCCTAATTAGTCTTCAGCGATAAACTAACCAACTTGCATTTCTCTCAAGATGAGTAAGAGGTTATGCCAATATTGTTCAGCTGCACTACTTCCTGCGACCGGCATCATTCATCACTTTTGGCAGACCTAAAATGGAATTAATCAGCTCCGAGTTCCGCTTCTGTTGGCGCGACGCAAGCCAGGGTAAGCCACCCGTGTACCCGAATGGAGATATTCTTCGAGCCTTGACGAATCTGTCGAGGAGCTCCGCGGTCTGTAAATAGGTAAACCAATTAAATTTATTACATGCACAAAACTTGTTTATGAAACCTAATTTGACGTAATGTAACTCACCTCCGGGTCGATGCCGTCCCCTGCGGAAGGAATGTCATTTGCAAAGGTCTCCGTCGCCACAGCAGCGAGTACGAAAATCGCAGCAATGAGCAGCCAAACGCTCTTCATCTTTTCAAGGTACAAGTTTTTAATGGGGCTATGTAGGAATATGGTCTTTAGACGATAATGTCTTCTAGTGCTGGAACAAAGGGGAAGGAAGAAGAGAAAATGAGAGATGAATTGAGTACTAGTTGATCCGACAACAACGCTCTTTCGAATGCCCGCATCATTCCAACTCGCTGTCTTTTTATACGGAAGCTCATTATTTTTTCCATAAAAAAGTCCACCTTTCTCTAAGAGATATATTGTACATATTTTGGAAAATGGGATCAGGATGAGTTGGAAAAATGCTGTTATTGTATTAGAAAAAGGCGTAATGTGAAAGGGAAATCACGTTCTGCTACACTACCCTCAAACAGACTTTAAGGAAATGTGTATCGGGAAAGCATTTTGTGTGCGGATGAACATACTTATTATTATGCCATTTTCTGTATACCATAATACCTTTGTTCAATTACATTTTTTAAATCAGTTTATCCGTGTTTGTATTCGTTGAAGCGTTATTTTTAGCTTGGAAATGTCACCGGGGAGAAGTGAGACTAGCGTTTGCTTTCCCTCGCCAGACGTAATAACATCTTATTCAAGACTCAATAAAATAAATAATGCCAATCATAATGTCGTAATTGATTGCGCATATAATTTCAATTTTCTTCAGTATTGTTCCGCATATTGTTATAATTTGGATTGTCACAGATGTAGACCCATTTACTAGTACGTGTATCCAAAATGCGTAGGTATATTGCGTATAATTCAAACTCATGCTTGGCCACGTTCTGAGGTAAAGAAATAGAATTTAAACAACCGTTTTTCCAACTCTACCTGTTCATTCCATCAACTACGTCATCAACAGGTTTCTGCAGATGAAACCAATTCTCCTCTGCTCCACACTCCGTGGCACGAAGCAAATTAATAACAACAAAATGTCTCATTCTCAACATCTGCATGTGACGGGCCATTTTGGGCCATTTTCAGTCAAGTGAATTACAAAATGGATTACATTACATTACATTAGGTAAATTAGGCATGCGGGAGGATCGCATAAGTGAGTGGAAAACTCACTAGGATTCAGTGAAAATCCTGGAGCATCTCTGCTCCACAACACAATCACGTCACCAAAGTGGCCACAAATATGTGGCAACCACGTTCGGCCGATTTCATGAAAATGTGGATTTAAAAAAGTTCAATGGTCACATTATATTCTACAAAATGAAAGAGCTTTTTCAACAAAAAATGATACTTTTTGAGGAGCTAAATATTACACTTGGATTCAGAAAGCGAATAATGTGAGTAGGCGTAATGATGTGGTTTAATTTGCCCGAGGAACACGGACTGACATGCTGGCTGGACAAATGAACTGCATGCAGCATAACTTTTAGATATGTTCAGAGTTTCCAAAATACGTCTGGTGTATGGAGATAACAAAAAATCAATTTTATTCGAGCATTTTATTATCTTTATGTTCTAAAAGGAATTAGACAGAATGAAAAAGATATCTGCTAGCTAACTAACCATATCTAAATGTATATATTTTTAAGTCACCAACATCAACTTCGTGTAGGAACTAAGAGAGGAATACTTAGATAGTCTTCCTGTCTTTCACACACTGGAACAAGCCTACGCAAAAATGAAACTTTTTTTCTCTCTTTTCTCAGCATTTGTTGATTTTTTCAGTATTTTATTGAGTTTCAAAACATGTGAATAGTTACTACCATATACTTTGAATTCATAATAGTTACGTAAATAAATGAAAAAATGTACGACTAAAAGTATTTATCATCATAACTCACCGTTGACTCTATCACCACCAAACGAAATAGTAATACGATAATTTTTAAAAATAATTTTATATAATTTTTCAAGGAAGGCAAGCAGCAAACAGTATGTTTAAAATCGGTATGATTTAATTAGGTAGTATATATCAGGATAAGATTAGTGTTGATTTGCGTTGTCGAAAAATAATACACGAGAAAATATATAGCTTATTAACGGACACTCCCCGTTGACCCAGGTATTAATATATGTAATGTATTGATTAATCATATATTTTGGATAAGGACATTTTTTCATCTTTTCGTCAAGACTAAGTTCAATATAGTATTTTTCAATCTATATAGGTAGATTATTTAAAATTACAATTTTAACAGTATTTTAATGATTATTATTGAATTAGAGGTATTGTTATTGGGGAGACAAAATTTAAGGGTGTCATCTTTTCTAATTCAACGTTTTGTTGTATACCATCCATCTAACTTGAATAGAAGATTCCAAGATGTGAAAGTTTCATTTCAATGTTTTTTTGAATGTTCATTTGAATTGCTCATTTTTGATCTCATCAAAAATACAAGTATTCACTTTTTTGCTGTTTCACTCGGCAGCGGGTACATTCGCAGTGGAAGTGCCGTTGGGTCGATCTGTAGCGCCTTGTGCGGCCGCGGCAGCTTGCTGGTTAGCAGTTGCCTCGCGCAGAGCCTCATCAAAACTCTGCATTGACCCTGATCGAGAGCCGCCCATTTTTGTCTGACAAACCAAGAGAATCAATTTTGAGTCTGTGAATAATTAATAAAAGCAAATAAAGTTTCGTAGTAGAAAAATAATAATTTACCTTAATTGAAGACACTGCACCAGTGACACGCTCTTCCATAGAACGGAAAGACTCTGCGTTTCTGAGTGCCCCAATCTTAGTCCCCACCACAGATCCGATGCCACCAAAGATAGAGGTTGTCTTCTCCGCTGTCGCCTTGATTACAGACTCAGTCTTCTGGTACCTACACACATGCCGAGTCAAACACAAGCAATGCCAAATTGGCCATATTAAAAATTCATGGGTTCTGCATTGCTCAAACATGATCACATAGAAAAAAGGGAAGGAAAACATTGTCCACGACACGGCACCACAGAAAGAAGCCACGGAGAGTGCTTGTTCGCAGACAACATGAGCCAAACTATGGAAAGGGATTATAGATTAATAAAACGGCAGAGACGGTTTGCCAGCACCTTTTACTCACCACAGGGATACACTACTATTATGCAATCTACTTAATACCCATAAAAAGGCTTTGGCCCAATTTAACTCAATTATTTATCATTCAAAAAATACAGACAAACTAGGTTTTTACGCAGCAAAAATCTAAATGCTAAACTAAGGTGGTTAATAATTAATCAGAACCAAAGGAAGCAGAAAAAGAAAGCTTTTTTTTTCAAAAAATACAAAATAAGTCTAACGGAAAAAGGGCTTATAAAAATTAAACGACTTACAAAGGCGCACTCGTGACTGCTGTAGTGACATTGCCTAAAGTCTCCTCTATTTTCTGAACCCTTTACATTTTAATTTTACATTATACAATCCATATCCACGCGTAGACCATCAATTATTCCCCAGCCCATCATATTTGGACACATATAAATAAACAAATGGTAAGAAAAAATAAAATTTTGTTAGAGAAAAAGTGCACAAATACAAGGATGGCTAATGTGTGAAGTTGTACATTTTTGTCCTCTCATAATAGATCCCTCTACAAGTAAAAATCTAAAAATGTCTAATCGCATATTGCGTCTACAAGAACTACTCAATTCGAGAATGGGCAAAAGGGAGGAGAAAAACGATTAGAACATGAATAGAAAAAATCTAG
>JAHZMY010000827.1:0-11016 GCA_027743915.1 Seira sanloemensis
GGTTTCAGGCAACTTTGGGCCCCGACTCGCCACGAAGGAAGCGGTTGGGCGTTCATGTCGTCTCCATGGCTGAGGGAGGGGCAGGACGAAAGGACGATGCGGACACGTACACACCCAACGAGAATCAGGTTTGTTATCATGGCATTTGAATAAATTAAATGTGTTATCAATAAATTAGAGTAAATGTGAAAAAAGTTAGCGAATTTGTAACATGAAAGTGAGTAATTTGATCTCAAAAACTTTCCTATTCGCTGTCATTGAGAATTGTATTTAGAAAGAGAAAGTTGTAGATTTTCCTGTAGAATATCAAGGTTTATTTTTTAAATTGCGCTCTCGGAGTTTGCTTTATATGAATCGTGTAATTATTTCAGTTTGTGAAAGAAATTATAGTTTGAATATAAGTGGATAGCATGTGTCGGCTCATACATGTTTCATAATGATGAATTTTTGATGAATGAGTTTCAGATTTGAGATGATAAAGTTTTTATTTTAACTTTTTGATTTCAAAATGAATTTCACTATATGCAAATATGGAACTTTGTTACCAATTTTTTTCGTTCAATACCAAATATTCCTCGATTTTCAATTCACCTCTACATTTTTCTGAACTCCCCAAATAAATTTTAAAAAATCTACGGTGAGATAATCTATGAATTAATAAGGCAACCTTGCACTTTGGAATAGCACCTGAAACGTCTCTCTATGACATATATCGCTGTATATTTAAACTTTTTTTGCTTGAAGCAAAGTTTAATTATGTTCTTTTTTTCGATTTCAGGTTATCATCGACAACGTCGCGACCTGGAAGCGTCGTCAAGGGCTGTACCCCGCGAGTGCGCCGTACATGTCCATTCCTGCCGGCAGCAAAAGCAAGCTGTAGGTCAACCCTTCAGCCGACTTCGACTATCTTGTCCTCGTGTCAATGACTGCCTCTTAGTGGAATCTATAAACTTACACTAATGAAAAAAATAAAAAAAACTTTCTTTGTGTATGTATGTGCGCGCATAATGAAATCCATAAAAAAAGTAGAAAACTTTTATGTGTAATCATACATTTTACTTTGACAAACTGTGAAATGAAAACAAAAAAAACTTTATAAACTTGGAAATAAATTGTTTATTGCTTGTTTGCCTTATACAACTCAAAAACAACAAAAAAATGCCAAAAATCTAGCTCAATTTTTCTCTCCTAGCTTGTCACAAAAAAATCACAAAGTTTAAAATATTGGAACAAGAACTGAAATGAATGAATCAACTTTTTTGCTTTTTATAAATCTATATTTAAATCTGAATTTTTTTAATGGGAGAGAGCCCTGTCGAACTCGAACTCGGCAAAGGTGCGGCTGGCCGAAGTCTGCTGCAGCCGGTCCAAGGTGCTCAGATGGCCGATAAGCTCGCGGACGCCCTTGTGCTGCTCGTCCAAGTAGTTGCCGGTGAGGAAGTCGGAGGCCTGCGATTNCGATAAGCTCGCGGACGCCCTTGTGCTGCTCGTCCAAGTAGTTGCCGGTGAGGAAGTCGGAGGCCTGCGATTTTACATTTTAGGAAAACAAAAGAGACAGAGAATTACGAAAAGTTCATCCTTTGGGGGAATATTCCGATTGTCTCAAAGTTCATTGTTAATATTTTGAAGAGGAGGACTTACATGATAGTCGTTCTCGGTGGACGACTCACACTCTTTGATAATCTCCTGGAAGGCGTCACGCACTTTCTTCTCAATCTCTAAGGCCTTTTCCAACGCCACCATCACGTTAATGGGTCCAGGTGATGGCATGTTCGGCTTCTGCGGAAAGTGACCATTCCATAGAGTTTTAAGATTGCAACGATGTCTTCACAATATTTAAAAATGAATTGTACAGCAAACCTAAAATTGCAAACTCTAAGAAAAAAAATCATCACATTTGTCGACTTTATTTCTCCCTGCTTTCACTGCAGTTGAGCACAAAATGACGTTATAAGTATTTGTTTTTGAGATGAGCAGAAAAAGGCACATTTTGTGATTTTTAGTATTTCGGGGAAAAATGGTGAAAACGTTCTCAAAATTTTAAGTGTGTTCTGTGCTTTGTAAAATGCCACTTGATGTAGTGCTTCGCTTCAACTTTGACGCTAATACTATCATCTTTTACAGAAATCCGAGGGAAATAATTGATCCAAAATTGAATTTCCAAAAAAAATTTTTTTAGCTAAATGATGTTCTTACGAGCTCGCCAATATGGAGCTTGTCAAAGTCCGAGGGAAGCTTTTTGTCGGGGTTTAATGGATCGGTGATCTCCTTCTCCCCTCGCATCAGGAGGTAGTCGATGAGTCCCTTCGCGTGTTGACGCTCCTCCGCAGCGTGCTCCAGGAGCATTTTCGCAACATTCGGGCGGAAGTTGGAGGCTTGCAGGAAGTTTGAACCCTGAAATAGGAAGGAAAGCTTTATTCTCTGCACTTGTCTCGAAAGAACGTTTCTATTTAAATCAGATCAACGGCATGTCATTCAAAGGCACAAGATCCTTTTTGTTGCAGGCATGAAAAGGCACCAACTCAATTTTGTGGCAGTAGCTACTTCGATTTTTTTTATCCATTTTAGTATCATATCGATAGATAGGCAACACTGGCGTCTACAAGAAGTTTATGCGATGTTACATTGCGAAACGAGACATTGCATTACATGCTATCAGAAAAAAAAGCCTTCACGAAAATGCATGCCACAAGCAATATAGACAATAGATATGATGTAAAAATCTTTTTTTAATGTAAATTCAAGCCTCGAAGTTTTCTGAAATGCGCCCTATCTCCAAAACACTTCCAAAAATACATCGCTTTGCATGTTTTTTTTTCACACAAAGTCCAAACATTGGCATAACCTTGTCTTGCTTGCAAAAAAGGAATCGGTGCCTTTGCATACCATTAAAAATGATGAAATAGTCGAATAAATGCGTTCAGATTATTTAAATTTTTCTAGTTCATTGTTCTTGGATACGTCTTGGATGAAGTTATGAGCAAAGTTTGTTTTGCATTTGACGAAAAACGGATTGAAAACGATATTTGCGTACCAGTTTGAGGTATGTGACTGAGGATATGTGACTGAGGCACGGAGTTCCTCCTTGATGTGCGAGCGTATCTTCACCCAACAAGTTTTATTCAACGTCGACCAGTCGGACTTCACAGCGTCACTAGGGTAGGTGATGCCTTAATTTTAAAAAACGGTTTATCAAATTTATCTATTGAACTATGGTCACCGTAGCAAGTTTGAAAAATAAATATTTTTTTTTCATAGAACGCTTTTTTATAATTTCTTTTAAATTTGTGCTTAATCAAGTTTCAAACTTTCTGCTATCCAGTAATTCTTTTTTCTTCTCCAAAACCTTTAGGCAATTTAAAAAATCTCTTAAAAAGATCTCTGCATTAGAATCCTACGAAGTAATGGAGATTCACGTAGTTTAAATTTTGTTCATATCATCCGTATGACTTGCCGACGTCTCAATTCATTTTTATGCAAACTCGCAAAAGACCTAATTCATTTTTTTGCTAATTCGCAAAGCTCTTTTGGGGCTATCTAGACTCTAATTGCGTCGTAATATCTCCATAAAATTTCGAGTTTAATAATATATAACACTACTATGTTACCATGCGAAAAATGGAAGAAATAAATTGGTAAAAACATGCTATGAATTTTGTTCATGCATGCTGCTTTGGAATTAATGCCTTTGCGAGTTTGCATAAAAATTAGGGCTTCGACAAATCATACGGACGATATTGAATGTATGGTGGGAAGGTATCAATCAGGTAATTTAGCAAACTAGTAAATTAATGTTGCAAGTCCGGATTTTAACTAATTAAAATGTGCTCTTTTTAATGATGATATTTTTTTGGAAATTCTCAGGGCAACCAACTCTTAACCACCTTTGACCGCAACGCAGTAAAAAATACATGTCTTTTATGTCTATGTAAAACGCAGCAATTTTCTGCTACGTCTAAATAAATTCTGTCTACATATCCTACACTGCTTCAAAGGGGACTGTGTGACGCGGGGAATATCCAGTAATGTCTCAAGCGTCCCACTGGATTCAGTCAATCATTTTTCAAACCGTATGAAATTCAATACTATCTAGATCCCATGAACGGCTTGTGAGGTTATTTTGGCAGCCTTTCCTAACATTTTACTTCCCCAAGGCTTCCTTTGGTGCAGACGGATCGTACTAAGCGTATGTATGGAAGCCATAGGCAAAAATTACTGCATTTCGTCATAAGGCTTCACGGAAAAAATTCCCAACGGAGCAGAATATTGCTGCGTTGCAAGAATTTAGGGTTGGAAGGTACTTCCGGTTAGAATTTCCTAAAGCTAAGAACACCACTGAGAAGAAAGAGCGCGTTTTATTTACTCTTGGTCTGCGGCCTAGCGACCATATTTGACCCTTATTTACTATAAAAAGTGCACATTTTATGCTGCTACTTCGTGAGCATCGGGGTCGCAGGAATTTCCACAGGTTTAGCCGTCGCCCCCGTAAGATGCTGAACAGACAAAATCCTATAGTTACCCACATTTTGATCCTAATAATTCTTAATAAGACACGCTAAAGCTTTACATCTTTGGCCTCCGGTCGCGCCCGTCCCCGCAACGGCCAGAAGCAGGAGAGCCGCGGCCGCCAGGAACTGAGTTTTGGCCCCAGGCATCATTTTATCACTAGTTGAAGGTTGAGGAGTCGCCTCCGGTTTTTCCTTCGCTCTTCCTTCTTCTCTTTCTCTTCCCAAGTTTCTCAAACTCCTCTCGACTCTCGACTTCACTTAACCGGATGAATAGTGGTGGTTGCACTGCACTGACTCGGCCAAAAAAACGGTGTTTCAGTCAAAAACTTGAACTCAGTTATGATGCCCCTGATGATGAGGATGATGATGGACAGTCGCTCCTTCCACTAATCAGTTGTGTTACTCGCGAGTTTGCGACACCTTTACCAAAAAAACGGTGTTTCAGTCAAAAACTTGAACTCAATTATGATTCCCCTGATGATGAGGATGATGATGGACAGTCGCTCCTTCCACTAATCAGTTGTGTTACTCGCGAGTTTGCGACACCTTTTTTTCTCTCCTATCGCTCACGTATACCGAGATGTCGAGAGGACCACTTGTTCTGGACAGGTTGAGTTGTTGGACATGAAAATCAAATTTGGAGAGATTAAATTGACGATGATGATTGAGAATTTGGGAAGTACAAGGGAAGTACACGTAAAAAAATATGATTCAGCTTTTTTTCTCTATGTGTGCTGACTGATTAAAAATGAGTGACAATCCCGAGTCTATGTGGAGGAATTTCGGGAGCGCTTGAGTTTTTTTTATCTCAAAACTGTTTCAACTTAAATAATTGGATAAAGGGGAAAACGATTGGTAAATACTCTGTATGTGCAGAGTGTTTTGAGGATGGAAAGCAAACGGTTCCGAGCTTAGCTTGGATAGGTAGATTCTGGTGAATTTCCATGAGCATCATCACCCAAATAAATAAACGTTGCGAGGTAATCGTTCCATGTGTCATTTGAAATGAGGTAGAACAAACCCTGTCCTAATAGTACGACCTTTTGCGTGAACTGTTACTTCCCGTTTCACCAGTTTTAGATGAATTTTCGAGTGGCCAATCAGAAAAGTTTTTAGTAACCGTAATGGCTTTGCTTAAGGAACTTTGGTTGATGAAAAAAGTTATAATTTTTTTTGTAAATGCATTGACCAACCGTCAACAAAAATTAAAGCGTTTTCTGAGCAGCGACAGGAAATAGTAGTATGTATTTAGTTCCGATTGGTTACTCGAAAAGCTCAAACCGTAGGCACGAAATATTTAAGTTCACACACAGAGTTACAAGTTACATTTCTGATCTAATATGACAAAAATATATTTGTACATTCGGGCGTCACGAGGATTTCAAACGTTCTTTTAAGTAAAAAAAGGTATAACACTTTTCTCGCAATTACCTATGTATAGGTATGTATGTATGTATAGGTCTTGGAAAAGGTGGTACATTTTCTTCAAATTCAGTTTCCCAGAGACGCTTAAACTCTCATTTCAATTGGCACCTGAAACCCTTCCCTTTGTATTCAGACTCGACTAGAAATTGAGAAGAACTGACACAAGCATGCCTCAACTGGAAGCTCTGGAAACTCTCTCTCAGACCCTGATTTCACACTTTCACAGTCTCTTTTTTTCCCCGACTCAGCGAACAAAGCGCAGTTGAACTTTGATATGAAGAGATAATAATATCAGCACACGGGACAAAGCCCAGAGAGGAAGCAGAAAAATAGACAAGTTCTCAAATATTCATTTTATTTCACCTTACCACTCTTTGTCTTTTGTGTTTGTGGAGTCCAAGTCAACTGGTGGATGAAACAGAAAGAGAAATACAAATATAAATGGGTATGTAGATATGTGCAGGCACAAAGTCAAAGACGAACTTTTTTTGTTTTCGTGGTAATCATATAAATGTAACGAAGCTTCAGCTCAAGATCCAAGAAGAAGACTAAAACGATAAAACGATGCTGTCGAGAGCTTTCCAAGTGAAGGCGAAGACCAACTACAAAATGTATTTATGAGAGAGACGTAGCTGTAAACAACATGAACACGATGTAATAAGCATTTGTAAGCATGGAGTAGCTTGAGAGTCATTCTTACGAACACCAGTAGAGACAAAAAATGAGTTGACAAGTTGGACAAAAGTCAGCGGTGGAAATTGCCGAGCGTTAATTGCTCAGAAAATGTCTCAGAGACCAACGTTAGAAATATAAGATGGCGTTAAGAACGCCGATTTATAATTTTTTAAAAAATAAACGGAAATCAAATTCCTTCATTTCTTGGATTAGTATGAAATATCAATATAAAGCATGATAGTTAGAATGATAAATAAAGTTGGGATTTTTTTTGGAAAATTCTATTTTCAGCTTGGGCAAAATTGAGGCATTCTGAACAAATCCAAATTTTGAGCCTTCGACTTCTCCCAGTGATGCAATATTCAACCCTTTCTATACTTTTCTAATCAATTTGTGCTCCAAGGATCGAACATGATATGGAAATGATTGGTAGGACATTGGAGTGTAATTTGAAACTATATTTAATTTTTATGATTTATGTAAGTAAACCCAACATTAAATTGAATTGGCATTTTGGAATACATTTTTTTCCTAATGGTGTTGAAGTTCGTACTTCAAGACTGGTGCCAGGTATTGACTACGAATTCGTAAAAGTAGGCTAAAGGAAAAACCCTGCTTTTGAGAAAGTTGTTGAAGAAGATTTTGGTACATTTGTTTACGAATTGTAGCAAAATAAAAGCTGACTTCCAAATTTTGACTTTTGTTGTTAAATTCAAATGCAACCTTTTCTCTCACTGATTGAAATAATATTGTAGAATGTTTTAAGTCATTTTCGCAATTCGCAAACCGAAAGTCAAATAGTCCCTTTTACGAGCATCAAAATTTTCATATAGTCACTTGCACAAATTCAAAGTCGATATGTACACTTTTACAAGCTTCTGTTGATATTGGTAATTTAATATTTTTTCCACTACCATGAGCTTTCCAGTGAATTCACAATCAGTGAATTTTACGGGGAGCTACAGCTACATGAGACGAGACATATTCAACTTACATTTCATTAATGCAAAAACCAGCAAGCTTCCACCTCGTCTTTCCGTTTGCCAGGAAAGGACCATGTAAGAAAAACATACCTATGTATGCATGTACGCAGAGATTGATGTCGGTAGTCGGTGGTTTGATCTTGTTCTTGATTCTTCAAATCATTTTGCTCATTTGCTCTCCCATTTGATCTTCATGAAAGTTAATTAAAATTACCTACATGCATACATGCCTATGATGTTTTATTCGCTTCAGCTGACTCGAATCAAAATCGCTCATCTGGAATGTATGCAAATCGTTCAATTTATTACCTTGATGGCTTGTTTGCGATCTGCGAATTGTCTCAATAAAGATTGGGATGAGTCAATCCCCATCCCCTCACTCCTTTTCAAATACTGAATACAGTCGAATGCATCTTCTGCTTGCGTGTGATTACGAAGAGACAGAGTGAGCTACAAATGTTACCTACATTACTATTACATGGATGCTCCAAGAAACGTCGGAGAAGGCAATTCTCAAGTCAATTGATGAAGGCGAAAGCAGTTTGTTTACAACCGATATTTACATAATGTATATGAGCATAGAGCAGTTGCTCCAAATCATTTCAGTGTCTCAGATTTCAGAACATGGGAGAAGTAAAAAAATCTTTGATGCACCCAGAAAGACTCAAGCATCTTCCCAAAAATGACTTTTTTCTTTGTTCCTCTGACATTCAGCATTCATTGCACTGACTTCTGTTTTACGGAGTTGGCGAGATGTAGAACCAGAAGTGTCGCAGAAAAACGCAGTAAAAATATAAAAAATCGAACTTTGCGTCTTGCATCGCATCAGTAATGAATTCTGTGAATGTTTCTTGCGATTTTGATAGGAAATATCAGTTACATACATTGCAAATCTCATTACCGGACATTGGAAACGGATTTAGATAAAAAGCATAGTCAAAAACCTTCTTTTTCCTTCCTGTGTGGAATTATCTAAATATAATCGAAGGATTAGGAAGGAAACCACCCACTTGAATTTTTATCATTTTTACACGATCTATTTCCAATTCGATTGTTTTCTTATTTGAGTTTTTTGGCATTTCTTAAAAGCAGGGTGAGTCATTTACATATGTCCATGCACCCACATAAAATAAATTGGAGAATTCGGTACGCAACCTGTTGATTTCCACATTCGTCAAGTGAAAGCAATGCAAAAGTCAACACTGACAAAGAAAAGATGAGCGGGGTAAAGTGAGATCGGTAGTTTCTCTTGCTGGACTCATCATATCATGTCATTTTGAAAGTTTTGTAGGTACATATACTTAACTTATACCGTTCCCCTTTCCATCATGTATCTGGTTTCATGTACGTAGTAAAAAAATGGTTCCAACTTTAGACTCTAAAATATTACAAGACTGAACTTTAACCTGAATATTCACATATGAGCATATTCACAACATATAAAAAAATTTCTCGAAACTGCGTTTCATTCTTTAAAAAACAATAGAGTCTTGAGTCTTGACTCGAGAGATAACGAGAATTATATTTTATGCTGTTGTGTGCGAGATAATTAAGCCTTACTCAAAAAGCCTGAGCAATTTGGTCACACAAGACAAAAAAAACAAAGCGAGAAGAGATTTGTCGTTTTGTCGCCAACTCGGGTCTGGTGGATGATGCCTTCTTCCAACCAGCATGCATATTGCATTGATGATGTGTTGTTCCAAAAAAAACGCGAGACAAAGATGAGATGATGATGCCATTTAGGTTCTCAACAAGCAAAAGGCAAAGTACAGTTGCAGATGATGTTTGAACGTTTGGTTTCTTTTTTTGATAATGGAAAAACATGAAAGATGATGAGAAGGCAACTTGTCCCTGTGTGTGGAAACATGAACAACAAAAGTGCTATCTGTTTTTTTTGGAAAACTTAATATTCAATATTTGGAGTTGGAGTTGGAACTCCCCCGTCAGCACTTTTCTGCGCAAATATGTATACGTGTCTCAATTAATATCGAAATGAGATTAAAAACGACAATTCTCAACTCATGAAAATATTATGCAAGCTGCTGTATGTATCGGAAGCAGCATAATCACGTGAAATTATGCAAAATACGTTGCGCTACTCAGTTTTTTTCAAAAGTGATGATGCGGATGTAAAACTTGGGACAAATACTTGAGTACAAATACAAAAATGCATATAAGTCCTTTGAAGCTAAGTAAGATGTAAAAATATTATTATTACCAATGAACTTTTTTTGTCGAATCCCTTGCGAGAATAGCTTGAAACAATGTATAAAGGATGAATTCGTCAAATGGACATTTACATAAGGGCAACAGATGACTGGAAAATTTTCATTATTTCATTACAGAAAAAAACTTCCAAGAAGCGGAAGTCTCCACAGTGTCATTGAGTAATAATGTTTAGATAAAATGCAAAATATATGTTTCGACTTGGAAGATTTTCATAATCACATCGGTAATCAAGATTGAATTGAGCAGTTCCTGCCAACACTCAAAGAAAGGCTTTTGATTGGCCTTGACTTCTTTTTAAAGCCCATTCGGATGAGTTCCTTTTTGGCTGGACACTGGGTGCAACAGGAACTTAATGAATCATTAACTATGCTCACTTAAACAAACGCTTACATATGTACATATTTAATTAGCTCGACCCTGAGAGCAGAAAGTACATTTTATGGAGATGACTGATATCGACGACGTGAGCTTCTGCATGGGAATCATGGTCACACACATTATGATTTCACTAATGCATCAAAGTCGGCTTAATTTATCAAATGACTCAAGAGCATCGCCAGAGATAGAGTCAGAAGTCAGAACAAAACAATTTCTGGACTTCTGGACTTGTAAAAATTAAATGAGTCCCAATCTTGAGACTGACATGAGACAAACAACACTATATTTTGTTATTGACATTAAAATTCGAGAGTAATTTTGACCGTGAGGTCGGAAAATGGTAGTATGGAAAAGTTGCATGTGAAAATATGCAATTTATTTAGTGCCATGACTGTAGACATAGGTTAAGCCTATGGGGAATATTCTTATAGAGAAGTTCCACTGTAGTCAATGTTCCCACTTCTTGAAAACCTTTGGAAGTATTCAGTCATAAATTAACAATCAACCACTCCGAATTCCACGAACCATGACACAAACTCGTTCTGGCTAAAATGTCAACCTTGATTCCTCATTCACATGGACATGAAATGATCTCATGACTAACATATCTATGTATGTATATATCGCTCATTTAAAAATAAAACTGAATCATTTACGGCAGCGAAATGTAATTTTTTTCTTCAGTGTTTAGTATGTAAAAATACAAAGACGAGATGCAAATTGCTCCTTTCTTCGGGATCCGGACCCGGTTACCAGGCCATGTTCATACACGGACATGGCTTCCAGGACAAAATTTCCACACGCATTTCTTCCATGGG
>JAHZMY010000828.1:0-11493 GCA_027743915.1 Seira sanloemensis
TTCTATCTCCGTTAACCATCCTTAATTCCGTGGCTTCCGGAAGACGTAGCGAGCCATATAATAAAACCCATGCGCGAGATTAAATTCCATCGCATGAAAAACGGAAGAGATAGTTTTCAGAGAGAGAGAATCCAGAAATTAGCTACTTGAACTGTCTCTCGCCAGCTTGAGCTACTAATGCGCATTTTTACACACATGTACATAATACTTTCATTACCTGCAGAGGTGGAAATACAATACAAACATTAAGGAATTCTTGTAAGTATCAAGTCTAGTCTGTGATATTTTTACACTTTGCATGTTTGCTCTAATCTCATCCAAGAGGGTTTTTTTTAGCTGCATGCAGGTTACAGGAGCAGCTGACGTTACATATATTTTCCCTCTTCAGGTTTCACCTCATAACCTGTGTCATTATAAGACAATTAGATGAATTAAACAGCGAGATTCTCTCTCTGGTTGGAGCCCTCCTGTTGTGAAAACTCTGGTTGAAATGTGCTCAAAAACAAGGATATAAATTTTCTCTCGGTACATTTGAGGAAAGGGAGTTTTGAAAATATAAATATTGAAATAAAAGTGCAAGATAAACCACCGTAATACACACATTTCACTAATAAAGTATGTACATGCTCACATATACATATTACGATGCGATAGAACAAAGGCTTCACTCCGTCTTCCCACTTCCGTGCATATAAAATAATATATGCGATGTGTGCTCTGTTTGCATTAATGCACAATATTTTATATGGAAATTGCCAACAACAAGAGAAATGGATTAAAATCAGAGTGAGATGGGGATTACTATGCATGGGGAAAAAGAGAAGCTCGAGCAATTAATGCCAAAAAGCGTAGCACGCAGCCGTATATTTAATTCCTCATAAAAATAAACAGAATTAAGAATGCGAAAACCGAAGAGAACATTAAATCATTTTTAATGGAAAAACATGGCAAGTTTTGTAGCGATAAAAATTAATAAAACGTCTTGCATACAGCATACAAAACAGAAAAATACGGATTTGATACCCTTGTAACATTTACATAGTTAATATTCCTCTATTAAATTAAAGAGTACACAACACTTCTCTTTCACTGTGATCTTGACTTTTTCAATAAAAAATATATCTATCCAAGTCGAACTGCTCAACTCTTCCAAATATTGAAGATGTGTGTGTATATTTTTTCCTATTCGCAACATTTTAATTATTCAATCCTTGACTTGGCTATTGGCAAAAATGGTAATAAACATTGGAGAAGTTTTTTTAAATACTCCGTCCGTGCTCAGAATTCCTTGTTTTAATCATAATTAAATCTGAAAATCACTGTAATTTCCCCCATTCTGTAAATACGACTCGACGAAAATTGACTTTTTTATGGGAACCTGTGCACATGCATGCGCAGTTCTAGAGGCACAGGAGGCACACAGTGCAAAAAGCTATTCTTGTCCTCTGCTGCACTCATCCCTTAATCTCACTCACGCTCCGTAATCAAACAATTAAACTCAACAATTCTGTTCATCATATCGCAGTCACATTCCCCATCAGATTGAACATGTGTACTACAAAAAGGCCATACTTCTTGAGATTAGCCTAACTCTAATATCCTTCAGAAAAGTACAGACGTTTTCTTGATAACAGCGTCACATCTACAATTGTAAACGACATGGGGTCCCTTTTGCAACAACAAAAATGTTATATATATTTATATACATCTGGGGAAGAAAACGCATTACACATTTTTTCATGTACAAAAATTGAGATTAAAGTATGCGCATAAAAACTGCGAAAAAAAACTAGCATAAGCCCATTAATTTCTTTATGAATGCATGTAATAAGTTCACCTTTTTGTTCGTCGTCACCACCCAGTGCAAAACATTTCCCATGATACAATTCCATCCTTTTCAACGGTTTCTGCTTTTGCAAACAAATGTGCTCGTTAAGTACGAGAATTTTTTTTATGCCGGTCCAAAAAAAATATGTTATGATATTAAACTGATATACTCTCTTTTCAGAATCTTTTAATACTCTCCTTCTGTAATTACATTAGGGCAAATTTAACAGCTGCTGCGGGTGCTTCTGCTTCTTCTCTCCCATTTTTACCTGTGTAATAGTATTTAAAAGGATCAAGATCAGTTTTTTTTCGAGTGTGCTTGGCTTTGGCTCTCGGCATATAATGAAATCGTCATCATCATCATATCGTAACGTATATCCTGCCATTTACAGTACATGTTTCGTGTGTGAAGAGGATATTACAGCTTCACACACAGCTCACTTTACGGGACGTCAGCGTGAGCTTTCTGTACAATTTACATCAAATCCCAGAATAGAGAGAGTCAGTGGGAGCAGTAGCAGCAGCAGCAGCAAGCAGCTAGGAAAAAAGAAGTCCTGTCTTTTTTTCTTATCTCTCTCAGGATCTAATATCGAGGTAATGTGAACCATTTATATGCGGATTAAATAAACATGGCTAATTATGATTATAACTGGTAATGAGCACTTCCCTTTATGATGACTACACAAATAGAAAAAAGAGCTTTTTGCGTTAGTTGCATATGTATGTATGTACTTATGTATATATGTATTACCTGTGTGTGTGTGCATCATGATTATGATGTAAATGATGATGTGTCTTTTTATTGCATTAGGTAGGAGTGCACAGGTAGGTAAAGGCCATGTCTGCTATACATGTGTTCCTTTTGGCAATAACAATAATAACGCTTCAAAACCAATTATTCTTACAACTTAATACTGATATTTTAGCTCGTTTTTATAACGAGGCGATACGATATAATTTCTGCGAAGAGAACAAGCAATCGTCAAGCCCCCTTAATGTCCACATTAAGCGCAAGTGGAGCGTAAGTCCAGTGACCGATGGATGGAAAGGGTGATGTGATCATCATCATATCATGGCGTTATCATCAACTTACAATGATCTATTACTCGTAATAATTACCCCGAAAGACTTGGAGCACTGTGGAATGTAATGAGGTGGGATTTGATGAGCTCACATTAATTTTCCTTTTTATCCCATCAGAAGGAAAGAAATCATCATGTGTAATACACACATTTTTAATGGCAAATTCATGCACACATGCATGAATCGAAGCAGAACGAAATGACTCCAGTTTTTTTTTCGTTTCATAAAGAAAATCAACAATAAAGTGGAAACATAAAAGGGAGTAGAAAAATGAATTAATAATCATCGTCATTACATCATAAAGGAAACAAAAACTAATTTCTTTGGGAGATGAACATATCATTTAATGTACGTTACGAAATACCTTGTTTTCGTCTTCCACCACCATATTTTTATAGCTTCATTCTTTCTCTCTCTCTCTTCCCCCCGAATATTGCAGAAACGCATTAAAAACATTAAGCCTGGAGGAATCATTTAAGTTGTATCGGAAGACAAGGGCAATAAATAATCATGGGATGCAAATCCGCCTCATGTAACTATGTATGTATTGTGCAATGAGCAAACAAATAAGAAGGTTAAATCCCTACTTTTTTTTATCTGAATCACTCTTGGGGAGATCTTTTTTTTTATTTCGTATGCCTCTTATCGTTATCACACATGATGCTCTCTTCTTGACAATAAGTGAAGGCATTGAAGTATATTTTTTTGGCTATGTGATGTGATGAAGGCAGAGAGAAAAACCATTTGTCTTTGCTCAAGTTTTACTGCAGCCTTGAGAGATAGAGAGACGAGAGCAACACTGAAATTTTTAAAAGTTACATCAGTTTTTGTTTCAAGCCTCACCTTTTTTCTCTCTCTCTTATCATTTAAGGACACAAACAAGCAAGTGATGTTACAAGTGATGGAAAAAGTAGTAAAAAAAAGAGTCTTAAAAAAGAAGGTAACATGTAACATGCGTACCACTATATATTTTATTTAATGCTTTGTTTTCCCTAACACTTGAATTTGTATCCCTTACTACTCCCAAGTAATCTATCTCCTTCCTCTCTGCCACAATATGTGCTTCCCAAAGTCAGGTAGGTACAGTTATAAGTGTAGCCAAGATAAATGACAAGTGGAACTCGCGACGACTTTGGAGACTTGGAGACAAGGAGAAAAAAAGAGCATGGAAAGACGAAAGACAGCTTCGACGAGACGACAGCACACTCACACTCGAAAACCAAACCACCAAGGGACACTCTCAAGAAAAATGGATGGGGAAACGGGAAAAAATAAGACAAAGTTGATATGCAACGTTGTGAATGTATGTACATGCATCTACTTACTCCGAGTGGTGGTAGTGGTGGATTGAGTGACAGAAGAGAGAGAGAGAGAGACGAAGAGAAGGAAAATTTATATAAAAAGTAGAGATCCAGATAGACAGTCGACGACGTATCATCGTCATGACCAACTTGACTCCACTCAATTTGATGAATCAGTCAAGTGCATTGTAATAAGAAGTGAACTGTACCAGTTCCATTGCTCAATGATACCGATATTATGCACGACAATGATGAGTTCCCCTTTTTCCCCGTATAAGCTCTCCGGAGAGAGAGAGAGAGAGAAAAAGGAGGAAAAACTGTGTGTGTTTGAGTCACAGGATGAAAACAACAAGGAATGACATCAATTCTTACAAATTCTTCCTTTGTAGAGCTGCACTCGAAGAAGATAAAAAAGTAGTAGTAGTAGTAGTATGGATGGATGATTGTTAGTTTAACAATGCATATTATTATCATTATCTGATGCAAAATGACAATAAGCGTTGGGTAAATAATGTAGAGAGAGGAGACAACTGGTACTTCCCGATAAAGAATTATATGCATGGGATGTTGCGACATAATGCAACCTTTGAGACTTTGAGACTTGAGAGCACACTCGGGGTTAACTGAGATCTTGTGTGCACAGACATTAATGAAAAAAGGAGGAAAAAGAAGATAGGATGCATAAAACAAGAAAATGGAACCGGTAAGACAAGATCGGATGCTCACGATAACACTTCATAATAATAATAATACGGGTACATACGAAAATGATACGATACACGACGATATAATAAGGGAAAGCCTCGCTTTAATACTCGCTTTTATTCTTATCTTATCACCATTTCTTATACGTAATCACTGAGGTTATGCCACAGAAAGAGGAAAAAATCGCTTAAAGAGTTTTGACATCGAATTTTTTATTATTAGAGGTGTGGGTACGTAGTAAGTGAGTGCATGTATGTATGTATATGGCTGGCCAAAATGTTTTAAGTTTTTGCTTTTATTGCCCACCTCTTCATTGTCACAGGTGAAACAGTGTCGTTCTCACAAAAAATTAGAGAGATTTGACTTTTTATTGGGAAAAATCCTTTTTGATTACCTTCCCATTAGCAAAGAGTCGAGCATATATAGAGCTTTTATACTATGCGGCATACATATAGAGGCTTGGGTCACAGAGAAAAAAAAATCGATAATAATTGAAACCAATAAAAAAATCTCTTGTCAAGAAAGCTCCTTAACAAATATGTAGATTTCCATTAAACAGTAAACCTGTGTAAATTGATTGTACATACCTAAATAATCCCTCTACTTGGACATTCCTATACATTACTCTACTCTTTTTCATTTTTTTCTTCCCTTGTCATCGGCCACATTTCCATTGTCAACATTACCAAAAGAATGAGCAAAAAGTGTTATAAAATCCTTATCATCATCATATGTATCTACATACTTATTCTTTCGCTAAACTATTTTGATTGGATTATTGGATACATGCCTAACAATCAATTTCTGGGAGATTAAAGGGTGGACAGATATACACATTTTTTGGCAAAATGAACAAAAAGGAGCAACTTTTTTTCTGTAAGAGACAAACAAGCACACCAAGGCTTATCAAAGAGGACATGAGATGACCATGTAGGAGGCATTTTTTGAAATGTAGTAAATACGTATCTCGTCTTTTATATTCCTATCACCACTATCAAAATCCATTTTACTCCATTAGCTCTAAACAAGACACATGCTTTACTGACTTTTGCACTTTTTATAAGAAAAAAAACTCGTTGTTGTACTTGAATCTTTGATGTTTGAACCTCAACACAGCTCCTCCTCAGCAAATAAAACGGACAAGTTTAGCTCTCTGCCCGTTGTCTATGTGTAATCTGCATGTGTCCGTCAATTGCGTAATCTTTTTTTGCTACTTTTTTTCTCTTAAAAGAACTACTACCACCACTACTTGTGTTTGCTCGCTTGCGGATTTAATTTTCGTTTTGTTTCCATCAGTGCACACACCAAACATTTGATACAATTACACATTACATGAAATAACTACCTTGAAGCTTTTTAATATACTTAACTTGTAACTCGCTGCTGCTTCTCTTTTTTTTGGTGAGACGGAGTCAAATGGCATTATGCAAGATGTATGGGTATGCCGATTTGCCATACTTACTCCTTAGCACCCTGTACAAATGTACATACATATTATTGTTGCCATTGTTTCAAGTAGGCGCACAGGTATGGCATGGTGGTAGTATGGATGATAAAGAAGAAGAGAATGATAAGAGAGATGCAGTTTATGCCTTTGCCTTGTGCTAGCTTCTTGGTGTAGCCCATAGCTCATGCTACAGTCAGTCAGAGAGAGAATGAGAGAGAAGAAACTGTTGACTTGTCCATATTTTCCCGAAGGTAAGGCAGGAGTGTGTAGTAAAGTGTGGTAAATAATTATACGTAGAGGATCAAAATGAAATGGGTAGAGAGGAAACAGCTGCTTTGCTCACATTTTCTCATTCTGTCAGTTTTACAAAATCAAGTTTATATAGTAAATATATCTGCATACAATTCAAATATAGAAAACGGGGTTTGTTTCACGACCAATTTTCTTCTTATTATATTTCACTTTCTTGCTCTAGCTTTTCCCTTTGATGTTTGACTATATTTATTTATTTTTTCGAAAAACTCATTCAGCCTCACCCTGCTACGATTTGCCCCAACACAGGCTTGTCTTAATGGTGAGTACGTGTAAGTAATGAAACTTTTTTAGGAGTAATAATCCCAGTGATTTATGGGCTTGCTGATGTTAACGACTGACTGCTAAGTACTTTTTAAACTTATTATATAGCATTAAATTCATTTGTGGCTGACATTGTCTGAGCAGACTCAATCTGGAAGTTTGTGGGAAAAACAAGACGAGAGGAGCTGAGCTGAGCTGAGTGTGTGCTCTCTTAACATTTTAATAATATTTATTATTACAATTAATAAACCCGTGCGGAGTCAAAAGTCAAGTGGTGCTGAGGAGGAGGAGAAGGATGAGACTTATGCATGATTTTAAAAATAAAAGTTCTTTTATAATTGCGATTCTAACACGGGGAAATGCATATTCATTTCGAGTATCGTAAATAAATTTATATAAAAAAGCTTTTTGCGATTTCTCTGTGATAATTACACAGCCTCACCTCATTTCTTTTATTGTTTTTAATGAAGAATTGCTAAAAAAATAATTTTATTATCTACTTTGCATTATGCCTTGCTTATCTCAGTAATTAGCTTTTTCTTCATCGACGTTGTTGGTGGCTTTTTCTCTTCATGAAAACTGTTCTCTCGGCAAACATGTGTAGACGTGAATACACTACTGCGGCGGGTGATGAACAGGGTATGCGCAGCAAGAGCTAAAGAAACAAAGTTGCTCTCGAAAAAATATAAATATGTATAAAAAAATACAGTTTTATTGCTTTTTCTAATCAATTTTCATACACACTGCATTATGAACTGGACCAAGGAGAAAGGGCCAAGCCATATAATTTTCCTGTTTTGGCAACCCTCAAAATGGAAATAAATGGAAAGTGCTACACACTTCATTTAGGTATACATACACACGAGCACATATAACAGAACAGTATCTTTTTAGGATATTGATCTCGATTAAAAAATTAAATTTAGAAGAATATTTGCACTAGAGGACCTCCACCAATTGGTCATGGCTTTGAGTTCCCCCGGTTTACAAAGACAGCAGCCAAACAAAAAAATGGACTGCATATAAACACGCTGTACGTACACACAACAAGTCATCCAACTTGAATTGTACGAATTACGCATCAATTTCCCTTCACGTCCATTCAAAGTCACTCTATTTGCTTTTTATTTTCTTGATTCTTTTTGAAACAGACCAAACTTTGGAAGAAAAAAACATATACCAATTCTACGGTCTATGTAAAGGAATCGCCAAAGTTGAAAAGCGACGCACACACAATATTTTTTTTTTCATACATGAATCCCCCTGACTGATGCTTGTTGACGTTAATGGCAGCCTATTAGACAAGTATAGTTTCCCATTTATGGAAAATAATGGTTCTAAATCATAACAAGAAAAGCTAAAGGTAAGCTCTGTCTCTCTGTGATCATCATGAGTTGAGGGAGAATGGCTTGTTTGTTCTTTCAGTTATAAAATGCATACGTGTGTGTGTGCCATATACATACATTTTTTTCGCATTATAGTCCAAAACTTGACTTTGATGAGGATGCGGCACCGCTGGCAATACCAGACCAAGTTTTTTTTATTCGTTATTTAGGATGGTGGTAACAAGGCATAAAAAAGAGTGCTGTGTAGATTCATATGACCACCACATCTACTTATACACGAGTGCATTTTTTCACAAAAGCTTTTTTACGATGCAGATAGCCACAAATAAAGAGCCTTTTCATTCAATTATATTTTCATGACGAAATGGCATTTTACCACATTACCAGTATACATGTATTTTTTAATAATTGAATAATTTAAATATACGAGAGAGGAAGAAAATAAGGTTCCACTTACAGCGGCGGCGTAAAGCGCTTGATGTTCCGCGGCGGCTGCTGCAGCCGCTGCGAGATATGCAACTTGGTCGGGAGAGTAGGGCGACGCGGCATTTGGATTGGATGGATTAGGAGGATACACCAAAGATGGGACTGTCGATGCCAATCTCTGATAATTGAGTAAACTCGCAGCGGATGAAGGAGATTTACCGCATGAACACAACAACTGGCGACAAGAGGGACAACCGCCTGTTGGACTTGCTGAGCCGGAGCCTGAGCCACCTCGGCCAGCTGGGGAAGATGGGGAGCCGGTTGAGCCACCACCATCCTCACTCTTTTCACTGCTTCCACCACCCTGAATAATCAAGAAGAAAGAAAAGAAATTAGAAAATAATCATTAATCATTATTCCATCGTCTTAAATGAAAACATTCTTTTCCAGGAATACGGAGAAATAAAATGACTGGGTGTAATGAAAACGGTTTCGATTTCTGTTCCGTCATAATAATAATCGCGTATGTGTAATCGCCATTGTTTTTATGGAAAACCTGAAAGGCTAATCCGTGCTCTGGTGCTACTGCTTCACCTCCGGTGTGTCAGTACATTTCATTCGCACTAATTACTACCTGTCCATATTACATCAAAAAATGCTTGGCTCAGTTTCTCGTTAAAACTGCCCTGAACAGAAATAAAAACTGCTTTACGTTCAACTGGTTCAATGCTTGCTGGGGCTTGCTTATTGCATGTCCATTTCAAACATTTTATTCCTCTTCAACAATGTTTCAAACCTAAGGTTTGTGCATTTTTTATATGAAATTGTACACCGGTTTCGACTAATTCTTCTAAATCTAAGAAATGCTCTGCAGACTGCAGCTTGATAATTTCTTTATGAGAAAACATCATACTTTTTCATAGATTGATAGATACAGAAAATACTACTCACATGACATGATGTAAAATACCATTAAAATGTACAATTTACACGCAATTCCTATCCGCTCGAAACTTCTCGTCTTCACATATCTCACTTGACGAGTTCAGACGAAAAAATAACTTGTTCCCGAATCTTTTGCACTTTACAAGATTGTTAACTAAACTGAGGGCAAGGCAATTATCAAAAAAAGAAGAAGTTATTTCTCCTACTTTATCATTACCTTATACATATATAAATATATTCATTTTTTCTGTACAAAACTTGCAACTGGATTAGGAATGCGTGTGTATTATGTACTCAGTTGCATACGTACATCATGTCTCTCTGGTCAGTTTAAATTTTCGTTCCAGAATTAGAAAAACACTTATTCCTATTATCATCCTACATATTATTCGTAGAAAATAGATAGCTTATCAAAGTAGTAAAAAATAATCCCTGGTTCAATTCAATTCAACGTTATTACATTTCCTTTTTTTCCTCTCTCTCTCTCTCTCTGCTGCAGCCATACCTCATGAAATCCACGTTTCCTTTCAATGATTACCGTAAAGTTATTTTCCAACTGACCGCCATTAAAATACCGGTTTACGACTTGTTTATTGTATGCACCAGCAGGGAAGAAGGGAGATGAAGCATCTCATCTACTCAAAATAAACATTTTATTGTCTCTCTCGTCTTCATTCCCAGCCCGAAATGTGTGTGTGTGTTTGTACATACTTTCAACTTGAACAGAAAAAATATTGTCATTCTCTCTCTCGGCATTTTGTTAATTGGGAAGCAATAGCTAAATTCGGACTGTGTGAGCTAATTTTTTTTCACAAAGGGGGTAACACCATCACAACATGCTTATCTTGTTTCAAAAAAAAGTTGTATTCACTTTGCATCTTCCAGGTGGGCCTGCAGCAGGCCATGTACATGTGCTAAATGCTAATCTCTATCCGGTTTTCTATACTTTATTGTGCTTAATGTAACAATTATCTAAGGAAAAGTATTGCTGTGTGAAGTCTGCTAATTTTTTCTGCGTTCGATCTACATCTTTCCTGTCTTTTGCAATGAGTAGTGAATGCCTATGTACATATGTAGGATAATAATATTGGGCAATGTGATATGATGCTAAATTGCCTTTTTATATTCTATCAAAAGCTATTACCAGTTTTTTTCTTCTTTCATGCTTATCATCACTGCTGTAGATACACTATAGGAGCAGATGTGGATGGAAAAAAGCCAGTATTTATTTAGACATAACATTTTATAATTTATTTTTAATGGTTTATGGTGCATATGATGTTTTTATTACTTGGCTTTCGTATTTATAATTATGATGATGATGAACAGTGAAGACGCGCGTGTGGGTTATGTTGGTTCACTCAAGTAATAAAAAATATATCATGTGATGGATGTACATTTTTCCTCGAAAAAAATGCAACTTTTTTTGAAAGCCTACTCGGTATTTAGCAAATCACTGCTAGTTTCCTCAGGCTTGTAACAGCTTTGTCTTGAGATAAGGATTTAGCGAAAAAGAGTTTGAGAAATGTATAGCTGTAGTACGATTGCAAATCATTTAATTGCTTTGTACATGTTCAGATAAAAAGAATGATTTCCCTTCATATACAAATTCCTTCAGATATGAAAACTCTAAGGTCTAGACTTTCAAAAAAAGTTTGATTGTAAAAAGGACACATAAAATACATATTGTGCCCAAATCTTTATCAAATCACATGAATCAGAGGAATAAGAAATTTGTGAAAAATGAAGGAAAAAAGAGCTTATTTTGTGTATATTGCATACATTTAATACTTTTATGAGTACTTGTCATTCAACAATGAGAAAATGGGGAAACTGT
>JAHZMY010000829.1:0-10909 GCA_027743915.1 Seira sanloemensis
GCTATATACACCACAATACAGTGGTCATTAGTATATCTTTTGGAGAAGAATAAAAATACAAAATGGAACAATCACAATTTTGTACTGATTAAGGTTGTAAATGGGACCAATATTTCGAATCCTTAAAACAATGAGTAATGTTTTATGACGTGTAAGCTAAAAAGGCTAAAGAATCTACTATGACCTTATGTAAAAAGCCAAAAATCTTGCTCAATGGCAGAATTACTAGACAATGTAACATTTTGTAAAAGTGTAAGACTTACACTGTAAGTTGTGCATCTTCGGTTTAACATCATTGCCATTTGAAATTAATCTTTGACGAATTGTGTTTTTGTAATTGCTCATTTTCCATTTTTGTTATTTTTTACAGGTGTACAAAGGTGAAAGAATAAAAAGCGAGTTATATCACTAGCGGGTGTACACGATACTGTGAATTTAATTAACTAGGACCTGCATCATCAGCGAAAGTCAAGAATTTCAGCGCATGTATGTGGTCTAACCAAAATCTGGCAGGAGAAGAATATATATTTAAGCTCTGTCGCTAAATTGGAGTTTGACAAAATGTGACTAATGGTAAGAAGAAGCGTTCTTACAAGCATCGCAAGTTTTGGTCAAATAATTAAAAATCAACTAGATCATCTTTTTTTTTGTGTTACAGTGGTCAGTTATAAATGAAGCGGAAAAGTTTATCTATGCCAGGACCCGCTGCTGATGGCGATGAGAAGTAGGTAATCATGACTGCATGGCATTGGGTTCACCTCGTAGTGGCCACGTTCCTCCTGGCTCTATCCAGTTTGCCTCGGGAAGCCCTAGGCCAGGCACAAAGGCGAGGTCCCTTCGACGACGACTTGGTGAATGGCATCTGCCAGCGGAAGTACATTCGAAATGACCCGTATAACTTGGAAGACTCGTTACGAAACTGCACGGTTATCGAGGGCTCCCTCCAAATTGCCCTCGTCAACTCCGACTCCACTCATGCCTGGTCGAATTTGTCCTTTCCTGAGCTTCGCGAAATTACCGGGTATCTCCTCATATTCGATATTCAAAAGCTGACGAGTATGCGAAATCTGTTTCCAAATTTGGCCGTCATCAGAGGTCAAGAGCTTATCGACACCCATGCGCTGATGATTAGCACAGGCAATGAACTTCAGGAAATTGGACTTCCATCTCTGACGGATATTCAACGCGGCAGTATCTGGATCGTGGACAATTCTCAACTGTGCTATGTAGACACCATTGACTGGACTTTGATCACGAATGAGTCCAGTAGTGACAGTGGAATTGCCAAAAATAAGCCGAGTGAGCAGTGCCCAAATGTATGTAACCAAAGCTGCCCCACCTCCAAAATTGATAAGCGGCCTTTGTGCTGGAGTAGTCGAGACTGTCAAAAGGTGTTTGACTCGACCTGTCCCCATTGTGATGGGAGGCCGTGTGTAGATAACAATTCGAAAGAGTGTTGTAGTCACCAATGCCTTGGCGGCTGCACAGGACCGAGCCCTCGCGAGTGCCATGTGTGTAAACATGTCATTTTTAATGGCACCTGCACGGAAGAGTGTCCCTCTGGCTTTTACGAATACCTGCAGAGGAGATGTGTCACAAAGGAAGAGTGCTTGAGGATTGTCGCCACCCCGGATGTGTCAAAAGGGTCAAGAAAGCCGCTGGAAGGGAAGCTGTATGAAGCGAATGGCAAGAAAATGTGTTTACTGGAATGCCCTAAAGACACCGAGCTCGGTCCCAAAGACGCCGTCAACAAAACCATGTGTGTTCCGTGTAATGGCGCATGTAAGAAAAACTGTCCTGGGACGTTAGTTGACACTGTGGAGAAGGCGAGAGAGTTGTCGGGCTGCACCAGGATCACAGGCGTCTTGAAAATAACAATTCGTCGAAGTCATGGAGTGGCAACAGGAACGATTGTGAAGGAGCTGAAGCAACATTTGGACAAGATTGAAGAGATCGACCACCATCTTGTCATCACTCACACGTATGCTATCGTCTCCCTCGACTTTCTCGAGAATTTGAAGGTCATCCGTGGTCAAGTGTTGGAGGATGACAGATACGCCCTTGTAGTGAGATCCAATGAAAATCTGATGGAGCTGTGGGACTCGAAGCCCAAAAGGAAAATCATCATTGAGAACCGGAAAGGCCGCGTGCTATTCCACTACAATCCAAAACTCTGCCCACGGAAGATTTGGGAGTTTGTCGCACAATCTGGGATCCAACATCCCAAGGATGACAAGATTGACATTGGTATCACCAACGGAGATAAGGTCACCTGCAACACTCAAATTCTCGAAGTAGAGATTGAAAAGAAGACCAACAACTCTGTTCTCATCCGGTATGAAAATTTCCGGCGTAATTTGACCGTGACGAGTCACCTTCTCAGCTACGAAATCCACTATAAGGAGGCTTCCGACTACCCTGCAAGGAATGTCTCCAAATATGATAACCGTGACCCCTGCGGCGATGACGACTGGACAATATTGGAGTATCCAAAAATTAGTGACGGTGAAGTGCGCGGTGGCATTGAGAATGAGCCTGCTTGGGAGCACAGTCGTCTCATTGTAAATCTGAAGCATTACGCTTGGTACGCGCTCTACGTGAAAACCATTGTAATTCCGGATGAAAGCTCACCAAACAACAACACGGGCGCAGAGTCGGACATCATCTACTTTCAAACTTTGCCCGGAGTGCCTAGCAGGCCGCAAGATTTTTTCCTGGTCTCTGGAGGTTCGGACACTATCACCATTACGTGGACACCTCCGGCACATCCAAACGGAGAGTTGGAAAAATTCAACATTTGGGTGAAAAAAGAGGAGGAAGATCAGAGGCTTCAGGATCAAAGGAACTACTGTCTCCAGGGGAGAACAATCCCAAAGGCTTCTTCTTCTTCCTCTGTCAGGTCTACTACCCCCGCGCCAAAAGGGACTGATATGGTGACACTAAGTACAAAGGGAAAGGACACGGAATGTTGCTCGTGTAGTGCCGGCAGTGGAGGTGGAAAAACCACTCCACCCTCCTACGAATCCATTCACTATTATGATGACATGATGAATGCAATCATCAATCACGTATTCATTGCTCAATCAGACACGTCGCCGGACACACAGGAAATTGACAATAACATCCGGACTTCTCGGAAGAAGCGCTCGATACAAAACCTTGTAAAGAACTCAATTGATGACTCTTCCTCTGACAACACCTCTGGGGAGAAAAATAACGACATGATCTTCCCCGGAGAGGAAAATTCACCTGGATTGGATCAACCACGTGTTCCAAGAGGAATGGAGAAGAAGAAGGAAATTCGCGTGCAAAAGGGTCTCACAAAGTATGTCTTTAGCCTGGAAAAAGATATCACCCATTTC
This sequence comes from Seira sanloemensis, assembly GCA_027743915.1. Taxonomy (NCBI): domain Eukaryota; kingdom Metazoa; phylum Arthropoda; class Collembola; order Entomobryomorpha; family Entomobryidae; genus Seira; species Seira sanloemensis. The sequence continues at coordinate 3,363 of JAHZMY010000829.1, forward strand.
ACCACATATCTCATCGGTATCCAAGCATGTCGCTCCGTAGAACGTCACATTGAGGCCAACTCGACAGACGTTGAAAACGACACGAGGACCTGCTCAGATCTGGTCACGGGTCGTATTCAAACAGCCCCCGATCCAGCGGCGGATGTTATCGATCCGAGAACGATATTCACGAACGTCACTGATGGAAACATTCTTCAGCTGAGTTGGCACGAGCCACTGCATCCGAACGGTGTGGTGATGGCGTATGTTGTGAGAGTGCAACGTTGGGAAGGTTCCAAGTACGTCGATTTGGCCAAGGAAAAGTGTGTCACGAGAAAAGAGTTTCAGACCAAGCGGAATTTCACGTTTCCGGAGCCGCTGCACCCAGGAAACTACAGCGTGAGGATTAAAGTAGCCTCTTTGGCAATGGACTCGGATTTTACAGTAGACAGGTGGTTCATCATTGAGGGCAAGGAGGAGGGGCTTAATAGTCTCTGGGTACTAGTGATTGTGCTGCTGTTGGTTATCATTGGAATTGGAAGCTTTGTCTCTTATTACTACGTGAAGCACAAGGGAATTATCGACGGACGGAGAATTTTCTCTGCCAATCCAGAATACATGTCGAATGGTGAGACCTCCATTTAAATTACTGATTAGTTTTCGTCACATACCTAATTATAAGTTATAATTTAAATTTTTTGTACTCTTTGTTGTAGTTGACATTCCTGATGAGTGGGAAGTTCCTCGGGAGAAGCTGTTAATTTTGGAAGACAAGGAGCTAGGCCAAGGCTCCTTCGGTACAGTCTTTGAGGGCGTTTTACGCGACTTTATCAAGGGATCTCCGAGTGTCCGGTGTGCGATTAAAACTGTCGCCGATGATACGTCAAGTGAAGATAAAGCATTATTTCTCAGGGAGGCAGCATTGATGGTGAAACTGGAGTGCCGGTGCCATCATGTTGTGAAATTATTGGGTGTTATTTCAAAGACTCAACCTACCTACGTTATCATGGAGTTGATGACCAAGGGAGATCTCAAAAACTATTTGAGGTCGAGACGACCCGGAACATTCAATTCGGGAGAACCACCGCCTACCCTCAAGGTAATATAAATTCATGATGGATGCGTTGAACAATTGGAATGTGAAAGCAGGTGGTGAAAGTCAACTTTTCTTATATTTTTTCCTTCTAGCAAATTTTGAGCAGGTAAGCATCCAACAGTAAAACCAGTGAGTGAAACAATATTCCAACTTTGCATTAATTTTGGATTTATTATCTGTTCCAGATGGCTGGCGCCTGAATGTCTCCGGTTAGTTAAAAACTTAATTTTCTCATTTACTTTAATACTTAATTAAGCCTAATTAAGATCTACCAAAAGGACCAAAGGAACTTTGAATTCTAAAATAGTTTTTATTTTCATGTTTAGGGATGGCGTTTTTACTAGTCAAAGTGATGTTTGGTCGTTTGGGGTGGTACTCTGGGAAATGGCGACCCTCGCGGCACAGCCTTATCAGGTACATAAATTGATAAAAACTTTATCAAAATTGCTCCAATTCGTGCTAAATTCTTGCATGCTAATTTTTACAATTCCAATTTTACAATTTCTTTGCAGGGTCTAACCAATGGTCAAGTTTTAGAATATGTGATAGCTGGACGGACCATGGAGCGACCGGAAAACTGTCCGGACATCCTGTATGAGCTGATGACTCTCTGTTGGCAAGTTGAGCCCAGACATCGGCCAAATTTTGTACAAATCATGGAAGACAAGTACGTTCCATTTTAATTTACATATTACCTATTACTGTATTAACAAGAATAGTTAATTGGTTACCTTTTTTAAATACATTATAAATGATTGTTTCTCAATCCTCAGATTATTGCGAGACCTGGACGACTCATTTGCTCAAGTATCATTCTACCACAGTACCGAAGGTCAAAATTACCGTGATCAACTCCGGCTGCAGTCTAGGGACGACGCCCTCATCGAAATTCGCTTCGACTCTCTCACGCCCTTGGCCACACTAGACGATGATGACGACGATCTCGACGACTACGACACGGACGACGACGTGAATGACCTGAATCACCACATCATCGACGATTTGGGCGACGCTCCCTCCCGCCTCCTCCTCTCGAGTCCTCCAAGTTCCACCACTATCACGTCGCGCAATCCCCCTACCTCGTTAGTAAACGGTCTCGCTCTCAACCCTCTCGTCATCCACTCATCGCCGCGGACAGACTCAAACTCTGAAAGTATCAATCTAGCCAATCACGCTTTGCCCGCTCCTACCTCCTCCACCTCAAACTTGTATTCGAGAAATAATAACAATAATTATAATACCACGGGAAGTACGAGTAGCAACTACTCCCCGAGACCAAGAACTAACTCTAATAATAATAACACAAATCCTCGGTTACCCATCTCTTTAAACGTGCAGAATAGTGTAGCGTGTTCAAACAGTGTGAATCGTGGGAGTGACAGTGGTGTTCCAATCTCGAACGCAGGGAGCTCGTCGTCTCTCTCGTCGACGACCAACTTCACCTCCTCGATTCCGAACGGGGTCGACTACCCCTTTCATTATTCACATACACCCGCTACAGCTAACAATACATGGCACAACAACAAGTAGTCCAAAGTGTTCAATACAAAACAACTCTGAGTTCTCCGGTGAGTCCAAGGAACAATCGAAAGGAAACAGTGGCACCGACAATTCACAAGCCTTAATGATTAATTGCTCCGGTGATGGGAATGGTGGCGGTGGTGGAAAAATGAGCAACGGAAGTGGGGGAACTGTGGCCGGTGGTAATGGCTACATTAAAAGAAGAGGTTCGCCAATGAGTGAAAATCAACCGGTGAATAGGACTACACAGTGTTAATTTGACATTCTCTTTTTATTTAAAAATGTAAATAGAGAAGAAGAAAAAACTATTTTTTGACTCTACAAATAATTATAATATAATCGAGGAATCATCAAAGAATCAATGAATGTTGCACTGAATTCAAAAGTGTGTATTCGGTTCTACCCGCAATCAAGTACAAATTAATGTAAGGTGAAAAACAATTAATTAGCAATTAGATGAAAATTTTGGTAACTCACGAATAATTTAATTAATGGAACTTATTGTGTACGTATTTTAAAGTTGTAGGCAAGCTCTGGTGAAAACAAAAATGTAAGGATTGGACATACATAATAATTATAATTGACAAAAGCAAATGACAAAGTTTGTTATTTTTGACTTTGTTTAAAAGAGTTTTCCTAAAATTTTATTTTAGTATCCAATGTGTATCGTAATAAAACAAAATAATGTGCTTGATCAAAGAGCTCTGGTATAATGCTAAGGAAAAACTATGTCGCTATTTATCAATCATCACTGTAAAAGGCGATCTTCTCTTTTTTGACTGGATTGATCTCATTTATAGATGTAGGTTCAAATATTTACTACTAGAATTTATATGCAAACTAGTTTATTCGGACGGAATGTTGAATATGTCGGTTTGTCGAGGATTCGAAAAACGTTTTGGGTACATTCTTCAAATTATTATTTAGGAAAACCTCAGTTTGTTTTCAGGACGTTCCTCTTAAAACATTTAGTATTTTTTAAGCTACACTCGCAAATGTCAAAATGTAGGATTTAAACAGTTTTCCGTATTATGACATAATAATAAGGCCTCTCTCAGGTCCTCTCAATTTTCGAATGCGATATAATGGCGGGTATTTTTTTCGTATATCGTGTCCACCACTAACAAAGAAAATCTAAACTTTCACCATCCATTCAATTGTGTTTCCTTTACTAGTTACTGTGTTCCTTGCTGCAGGAAAAAGTAGTTTTTTTTTCGATACTATGTTTTGTATGATCTTTGGAATCGGGACTTTATAAAATCTGGAATTCCTTTACTACTATATGTATATTCATGTCAAAGTATTAAGATAAGATTACTAAAAATAATGATTGACTGGGTAATGAAAAATCTTCTAGCCAAAGTAACTTGTAAAAAGATGGTCCTATATCCTCTCTCCATTATATATTGGGCAATTTTGACTCAATTTGTTTATTGTCTCAATATCAATGACAAAAATACTTTGTATATGAACTGTAGAGCCTGCTTGTTAAAATCATTTCGTAATTTCCTTTATTTGGTTCAAAACTCTAGTAATTGTTTTATTGTCTTATGCATGAAGAGTCGTAGTTTCTTTTTAGTAACAAAAGAATGCATGTAATTTAACTAAAGATTTATTTAAAAATGACTATATTTTTCTGTTCAAATTGTGCTGTGACGCAATACTATATTTGACTTGTCACATTATGTACAAAATCGTTTAAAAATATAGGATTTTTTTGTTGTTGTATTGTTTCGCTTAGGTACTGGCTTTATTAAAATGTTTGAGAAAAGAGATAATCTTTTTTATAAAATTGTTATACCTAAAATATACGTATTTATATGCCTCTCGTCACAGAGGACTCATTTTTTACGGAATTTTTTTGAAGAGCAACCAAGAAGAAATATATGTCATCAAATTTTTATACAAGATGTGAACTAATGAGCTAAAAACAAAGAGAATTTTTCGTGAACTTGAAGAAAAATCAATAGTATAAAACATTAATTAGAGAATAATAATGCAAGAAAAAATCATAAAAACCAAGTTCAACATCTAAAGCTGGAATCTTTCTCCGGAACCGTCGTATTTATTGATTTTTAGTATGTAATTGACATGTGTAACAAAAAAAGGAATTTATCTTGGTATTTATATATATTTAACTTTGTTATTGAAGATGATTAAAAAATATATGAGCAAATAATTTGTTGAAATATATAAAAAAAATCGTTTGCGTACTCAAGAAATTCATTTACTGGACAAATTATACACTTTTTATTGGAAGTGGGACTAGACACATTAAGAAATAATATTGCATTCAGTGTGTTTTTCACATAAAATAATATGGCTTCTTTTACATATACAATAACAATAGGTAATTGGCGGAATTTGCATTTTCACATGAAATTTTGACAAGTAAAACAGTAAAGAGATTTGGCATGGGGGAAACCGAACATTCATAAAAAATCATACATAAAATAGTATATATTTATATAAATTGAGCAGATTTGCTACAACTGCGCCTTTCTTTCCTGATTTTTGTACGGTATGGTGAATCCACACACAGACAGAGCATAAAAAATTAATTTAAATTATCTGAATATTTATGAACGAACATAATATCATGTGTAGCATAGCTCGGTAACTTCAGGAATCCTGGAGAAAGTTAGCGAGCCCATCCACCCCAACCGTGTGAGACGACGGGTTCTTCCCAACCACCCCAACCTCCATGAGCGTGATGATGGACGACAACGGGGGACTGGAACAAGGTCATAAACGCACAGTTGCATAAACATGAAGATGGCTTCAAGGATTATCTTACTTTACTTATTTTTTAAAAATATTACGTGGTGAGCATGATGGTGGTGCCTTGGAGCCCAGCCCCATCCTACTTGGTCGCCTCCATCCCCATCCCTTACGCAAGGACTTTCCAACAAGGGCTCCGAGCAAGAAGGACTTTCCTACAACCAGGGCTGGCAGAATGGGATCGTACGGGATCGGAGACCTCTTTGAACGATGTCCTAATTTATCATACAATACAAAAAAAATCTTTATTCAAAATTTTCTGTCACTTTCCAAAAAAATCCTTATTTGTGTACTGGGCGTACCATGTTCGAGTTGATCTGCACTAACGGCCACATCACTGACATCTGCAAAATAAAGTATAGAAAAAGATGTTAAACTCTCCAGAACTTTTCCTTCCAAGAGTTTTGGAGCTCTAGAAAGTACCCTGTTGTTGCTGACTCTGCTCGGTGTCACTGAGAACACACACGACCACTGTGGACACTAAGAATCCGAAAAGAACGAGCCCCCTCATTTTGGCACTTATCACTTTGGTCTCACTGTAAATGCACGAACGAAACTCCGTTCAAAGGCGGAAAGTGGAATGAACCTACGGCACACGGTCCTTTTTGTCAAAAAAAGTGAGAGCTTTTTTTTCTAAGCCCACGCCATCCACCAAAAAAGAGAAAAGAAAGCCTGAGAATGTGACCACTCTTGAAAAGTGACAGAATCAACTGAACTCCTCTCGCCAAAAAAGTGCGCCTTATATATATTTCACGTTTTTTCTGAGGACGATTCGAAAAGTCTCAACTCCCTGTGCTCCCCATATACAAAAGTCGTTGTGCGACTACAAGAAAACACACATAATTTAGGCATAGGAGAAGTGGATGACAATTACAGATACAGAAAATTAAGGCGCATTTTTAAACAATGTACTCGCCATATTCCTCCGTGTTACATAGCTTCTGGGGAGTTGCTGGCGAGAGAAGGGATTTTTTTTCGCATTGTTTTCTTTCACGATTGCCAAACAAAGTGTAACATTGCTTTATATCATATTGCACTGGTAGCCAAACGAGTTAAATGAATTTCTTTATAAGTATTGCCCAATTCTTAAGGGGCTATATCGAAGATAATAGTAGTTTTTATTGCACTTGTGTGTAAAAGATATCATCATATCTTCATCGTCGCCCACTAAAAGAAGGCCGTTTAGCTATATCCAGCTAGGTGAGCGTTGAAACTTGTAATCATACTTTTTGTCACCAAATTACACACACAGACGCACACAGACACACACACGACCCTTCCAATAAAAGGTGCCATGGGGGTTACGGGTAGGAGACTTCGAATTTCATAAAGGATTATCACGTTCTAATGGATTGAAATTATCGGCACGTTTTGATTACGCGTCATTTAACTCCATTTACCTCTTAACTGGATTTTATAGGTGCAAGGAAGTGCTTACATAACTCTGTCAGAGAGATGCTTATGCAAATCGATTAAAGTTACATAATATTAAATGTACATGTAAAAAACTTTACTGGGAATGGGGAGAAAAATGAAGAGAGCAAATTCCAAGAGTTAATAAGATTATGCATGTCTGGTCACGTAATAAAGGATGTGTAAACAAGAGCAAAAAAATATATTTGCAAAATATTTGCGTCTAATTTCATCTGGGTGGATATTCAAGCTAAAATAATTCATATTTTAAAAAAATCAATTTCTCAACAATCTTGTCAAAATTGGTGATTACATTTTACCATTTTTTTGGGGGCATTGTGACATGACAAGATGACATTTTAATGTGGCAGTAATTGATCGCTAAAAATGGGAGTTGGAGATTTACCGAGTACGGACTTTTTTTGCATATACCTTAAGGGCCCAACTGAGGTCCTTTTCCGATGCCAGCAGGTAAATCAGCAGTAGAGTCACGGACGAGAAGAAGTGAAAAATGTGGCACATGAACTGGGAGTGAAAAGTGACGGTAATTTAAATAATGCGTTCGTGTTTTAATGACGGATGACATGATTTTTTAAAAATAATATTTTGATGGTTTTTGACTAGTAACATGTTTGATTAGTAATGTTTACTTATGCGGAACATATCCCGGATCGGTGTCAATCATTTAATCAGACAAATGCAGATTTTTATTGAAAGTTACAAATTTCCTCCCTCATACATAAGTATTCATGATATT
>JAHZMY010000830.1:0-10917 GCA_027743915.1 Seira sanloemensis
CGATTTTTTACGGGAGGAAATTCAGTGTTTTATAAATCCTAAAAAAATTGGGTAGCGGAAAAGTACTACGACTTTCTCCATCCGGATTTTTATCAGTGTTCGTTAATTTTCTATGTGGTTATATGCACATTGTAGAGTAGGAGTGTTCATTAGAGCCGTTCATTGTTCATGGGTTCATGGAACCTCCTCGTTCAAGAAATGTATTATGGAAACATCACTTCAAATTATCTCACTCAAATAACTTATCACGCACATATGGGATAACGTAAGGAAAAGTATGAATATTAATATGGATCATTAGAAAGGGTATATCTGTACATATTTACCTAAGTAGTAAAGTTATTCAAGTTTTATTTAGGCAGTTCTCAGTCAGTACAACTTGTAGAAGCGATGAATACATGCACAATTACATTACACGTGCATATTTCAGGATGTATGTATTTATGTATACATTTAGGCAAGGATAAAAGCATATGATGCATGCAATGTCACATTTTTAGTAACAAGATTCTCTGGCGTGAAAAGTTGAGTCGTCGTAAGCCGTAAGCTTTCCTTTGCCAATGCTGTATCAACTATTTTGCAATTATAATCTGACTTTACACGCGTTTTGGCACGTGATTCAGAAAAATGATCACAATTTGGATGCATAGGAAGCATGTGTGTTGTTCAATAATAATAGATACGTACATGAATTATTTGCTCGATTTAGATACTGGCGACTAGCAAACAGTTTCCTTGTATTTATGAACCTCTATTCGTAGTATTTATCTTTCGTCAATCCACATTTTTCGTCCTAGCTCAAAAATAGTTAGCATTTGATATACTTGTGCATATATACAAGACGTGGATCTTCGAATACATACTTTGTTATCGATTTTGGAGTATGTATGGAATGGATCTTTTTGAAACAGTCATCTTCAATGACGCATTATTGATCCGAATTTCCAGATGGTCTTTTAATATTTAGGACATCAAGGTAAATACAGTGAATATCTATGATAAGCAAAACTTTGGATAGCAAATAACATTTTATAGAGAATAATAATATGTACCTACATATGTAGTTGCGCGTCAAGATTTTCTTCCCACTTGTAATTCTTTTTTTTTGCGTTACGCAAGGAATCGCACAAATATCAATTTCAACGTTTCTCATTTGAATTTGATGTACCTGTTTTTGTCATGTTTATGATACAAATATTATTGTATACTCATACTCAAATACGAATTTTATCAACGATATGACTTAAATCAAACTATTTACATGGATAAGTACCTGGAAACTCGAGCGAATGATTTTATGGCTGCTTTTGACTGACAAGGATGAAGATAGGTTGCATTAAATTTTAGCAGATCATAAATACGCAGGTATGCTTTCCCCGCATTTATTAAGGCATACTTGTTTTAATATCAGCTACTTCCTGCTCAAAAGTACTTACTTTCATTGAAATGAATCGATGTTTACGCACTTTCCGCCAGATTTTATGTAATCCTTGAGCTGTAAATAAGCCACAAAGAGTCTGCAAATTTATTCTGTAGTTAAATAAATCTCGTAAAAATAGAATACACATGTAATCGGCTCATGTCAGCGACGAAGACTTAACGTCCTCGTAGGTAGAAATAAGCAGGTGAGTTTGAAATTAGGGTTCTAGAAACTACTTGCTTGAAGGCCAACAACCCTTTGATGTTTAAGTAGATTGGTAACAGAGAAGTTAGCAGACCACCTTTCCATTAGGTTATTATTCCCAGTAATAAAAATCCAGCTGGTAACAGAATATCACTAATGAAGTCATTAGACCGGAGATTTTCCACGTTGTCGACTCAATGTATTTACATGTATAAAGTTTTACATTAATTTATACGTAATGAATTCATTATAATGAATTTGACAAACAAATTAGATCCAAGATGACTGGAAACCTTTTTCCCATATTTTATCCGTTTTTTATGAGTAGGATTATTTCCAGTATTACAGATTTTCTAGCTAAAGTCTGATATAATGATGTGAAACATCTGAATATATGTAGGTATTTAATAATACGTAGATAGTACAACCGAAATGTAAACGAGATGAATTTCAATTATAAAGTTGGTGTATAATAGATACTTGTAAGTTGAATGAATGAAAAAATCTCTTAATAAATTAGATTCTTATCTCAAAAAGTTTGTAATATTAATTCAAAAATTGTTGTTATAATGAATGCATAATCTTTTCTGAAAATAAATCTTGATTGGGTCGATTTTTTCCGAAGAATATCAGCATCATACATCATAGTATCTATCATCAATCGTTTCTTTTGTTGCACGATCATCAAGTCGCCCACACTCGTCCTTTTTTGGCTCATTTTTATCTGAAATCGAAATAACATATTGTGAAGGCCTACAGTTGAGGTTCAGAAAAAGGGAACCTTTTGGGATTATTTACTTCTTTGCCACAAATAAACTGGAGAAGCAACATGGCTCTGCGTCCATCATTTAAGGCTTCTACGTGTCCTTCCATGTTATTCACTCAAATGAATAATTTGAGCCGGGGTTCCAAAATCCTCTTTGCTTCAGATGACTGGTTTGCAGAGGCTGAGAATTTACTCAAGGTAAGCCGGATATATAATTCTTGTAACATTAGCCATCGGACTTTGTGAAAATAAAGCGTCAAGTTCCGCCAAGTGGTAAAAAATTTCCCACGCGTACATCCTTATTAAAAATACGAACGATGTTACAAAAATAAGACACGTTAATTATGCACAGTTTTGGGGGTACGGTCGTTTCGAATCGTTTGAAGGTATTTTAATTAAAGTTGTAACATGAAAATGCATTTATTCATTAATTCACAACCACTTGTTCGCCCCCTTCATCTTTCTTTGTAAAACCTTTTTGAGACGATATTAGCTTTGAAGCACATTCAATTTCCTAATGAAACACAAATGGAAAGGTACGCTACGAGTGGAGTATCTTTTAATTCACAAACTAAAAAACCGTAGAGTATTGGGCTTTAGAAAGAACCAAGAAATTTCTTCATCTATCTCATCAAGTGAAAGTTGAGTGAAAGTTGGTGAAATGAACCCTCTTTTACGCGTAGGACCCCTAGGAGTGGAGATAGAAACAAGATGTTTCGAGAAAATATAACCCCCACACAAAATCATTACATCAATTATTTCATGACCTACATTTGTTTTAATCAAAAGTTAAAACTGCGAAGATTTTCTTGCAGGGAAAATGGCAAGTTCCTTGAAAAAGCACTAAAAGTCATTTGAGATATGAAGCGCAAAAGAGTCGCCAACTTCATTTTATTTAGCTCAAGAGAAAGGCAAAAAGAAAGTGCTCCTAATGTTACCGTTTTAATGAGAAATTGTAAGATATGCTCTTGATCTTCTCAGAAAACTAAGGAATTTTTAAAATAAAAAAGTTTACATTAATAAGCCTTTATTCTTTCCCAACAATTTTCCAAATCTAGTTTCCCCTTAAAAGCTTCACTTTTCTTCTTTAAAAAAGCATTACAAGAAACTCAAATTCAAATAGCTTTCAAAAAAATTTAGGACACAGATCCAGAATGGAAAGAAGGCGTGTACACTGCCGACTCGATTATCTCAAGCAGGTAATAAAATGCATCTCATGGAAACACTTATGTAATTCGAACATGGAAAGCGGATTCCATTAAAGTAAAAGAGAGGAATGCTTGAAAACTAATCTTGCACTTGATATGAAAAATGTGCTTAACTTGAATCCCTCGAATACCTCCCGTCCTAATCTGTTTGTGACAAGTGACGAATCATTTCACGTGAATGCTTGTGTCATCTTCAGCTATGTATTTCTTACTTTGCCTTCATCCTATTCAATTTTCTCGAAAATTGATAACCGCCTTGCAGCAAAACACAGATTATAGGAATATGCTCATATTAAATTGCATGAAATGGTGCTTACCTATTTTATGAAATAAATGTATAAAACAAGTTGCATCTAATCCAACAGTTTGCTTAGAATATGAAAGTTTGTACTTATCCTGTTTGATGCTCCTTTCCGTCTGTCACATTTGTTTACCCTATCCAAAAACTTGCACAACACCGGAATCGCGCCCCACTCACTGCCGTCAGCTATTAGATCCGTTTGTGTGTGATAACAAGTACGATTTCAAACCGTTTCTAGAAGAAGCCTTGATTCCACTAAGAGTCAGCAAACGGGGTCAAGCCGCCTCTTCAGAAGACATGGAAAAGGTGAATGAGATCCATTCAGAGGTAATTATTTTGTTAGACATATGTACTTTTATGCAATATCAATACACGTGCCCTTTTCAGTTCCTCGCAACTACATTTCTTACGGGAAAAACATACATCTATGACAGTCAAAGCAATCAGATTCCAATCTATTTATACTTTATAATTATAGTAGCTTTCTCCCTAGTATCTATTGACTGAACAAATTATTCTTCGTTTCAGAAGTGGAAGGTCCTCGTAGACAAAACTAGGCTGGGAGCCGGCTACTCCGATACATGTCATAATTATATGATGGTGGAGAACCGTGAGCTGTGGACTCACATTCGGCTAAATTACTATCCCGACGGAGGTGTGGCTCGGTTACGAATCTTTGGTAGAGTACAAAGACCTGTGGATGATATTATAATGGCAACCGCAGACTCGGTAATTCCAGACTTAAATGATTGATTAAAAGTACATATATACATATATATACTTGTAAGCTCTCTAACTTTAATATATTCGTCAAGTTCATAGTCCATATCATCTAGTTCAGTTGGCTCAGTTCAGTCTGTGAGCCGTGAGCCAGGTCAAAACAGCAAAATCAGTCATTGTTGAGATTCTGAGAAAGGAATTATAAGGGTTTACGTTGTTCCACTTAATCAGCCTTGATAAAGTAGGCACGCTTGATTTCAGCTAGCTCAATCATGTGAGCCAGGTCATAACAGCAAAATCAGTCATTGTTGAGATTCTGAGAAAGGAATTATAAGGGTTTACGTTGTTCCACTTAATCAGCCTTGATAAAGTAGGCACGCTTGATTTCAGCTAGCTCAATCTGATTCCCATTTCTACGTATTCAAATAATCTTGTATAAATGCTCTTACATAAATTAAGTAGTTTATTGTATTTACGTAACTACAATTTCTAATCAAGAGTCCATTCTCCATGGACCTTTTGGTTCAGTAAATCTTATAAAAGTTGGTCAAACTTTTTGTCCACTGCTTTCAATTTCTCATTATTCTTTATTGTACAAAATGACTCCTCAAACTGATTTCCGAGACGTAAGAATTTTCCAATAATAGGAACCTTTTTCTTGGTTTAACGTTATTTTCCCATTTCTTATTATTCTTTATTGTACAAAATGACTCCTCAAACTGATTTCCGAGACGTAAGAATTTTCCAATAATAGGAACCTTTTTCTTGGTTTAACGTTATTTTCCCTGAAAACGTGAACAGGAAAAAACTTAATCATCTCTACAAACTTGAAGTCACGTGCCTTTTAACAATGTAGCAGTTGTGCACAGTTTGGTATAACTAATACCCTCGAGACTAAAGTTTATTAAATTTGGCGTAAACAATGCCACAATGTACAAGGACAGAAAATTGAGCTTTTCAACTGCCCCTTTACTTTCTTTCCTCAGAAAATTTACAATGAAAATATATGCATATTGAAGGGAAAACGTTCACTTTAGCAGTTGTTAGTATTCATGGTTTTACGCTTGTCCACGAGGGCAATAATGTAGTACACCTTTTTGAATGGGATAAAAATCAGAACTACTTACAAAGAAAGAACAAACGAATATTTCATGCGCAAGGTTTTTCATTATCGTTGGTAAAACCTGCAAAAGTATAATGACGAAAGGAATCATGTTCACTTTAATGAAATTTTTGAATAGATGCCCTCTATTTTGTCCTTGTAGATTTTGATTTACCAGGAAAGTTTTGCAATCCTTTCTGTGAACTCCCTGTGAACTAAATGACGCTGCATTTAATCTTTTTTCCATTTATGGCAATATAAAAAAATTCATTTGGAGAGCCGTCATTAATGCTTCAACACATCTCCAACGGCTGACTTTGGCACTGACAATGACATTGGAAGAAATATGACTACCAACCTTCTCAGATTACTCAATAGCTTGTTTCATCTACGTTTTTAACCGATTTTCATAGTCTTCTCTCTTCAGTGAGTTGCGTAATGCAAGAAATTTCTTGGAATCTCTAAAATGATTTTTTGAATTTGAAATTGGATTGCACTGGTGAGAATACTATGGATGAAAGTCTCACATTACCTTTTGAAGTTTTGCTATGAAATTGAAAAAAATGAGGGTTTGTACATACAGCACAATGCATATTGATGATGACCTGGAAAATGAAAAGTTTATGAGAGTTGCAATCATTTCGATTTCGTGGAAAAATGGCAAAAAAATTGTTGGAAGCCATTTCTAGTTTGTCCTTTACCGGATGGGATATATCTGAATGAGACCATTGATCTGCCCCTATCAAATATTATTTTTCCTCCCCTTGGTCCCTACTTCCGCCCCATTTTCCAACGGAATCTCCAACAGATCTAGGAAAATGTTTTCAAAGTTTAAGCCAACAAATAATATGCTTTTCATAATATTAGTTTCTTTATGTTTTGCCAGAACGGCAGGATCGATTTGCTTGCTATGAAGTCTGGGGGGTACTGCGTTGGTTTGAGTGATGCTCATTATGGCCACCCCAGAAACTTGATATTGGATGGAGAAACACGTAATATAAGTGATGGCTGGGAAACGGCGAGGAAACTCCAGAGGCCTGAGACACTCTCAGGTAAAGTTTGTTGAGATACATACCATGTGCACACACACATACATACATTTAATGATCGATGGACTCGTGGATGGTAATAAAAATATTTGGCTCGCTTTGAAAGAGAAAGCTTTAACCCATTTTTTTTTAAAAAATAGCTCGTGGTAAAATCGTTACATAATACTAGTAAAAATGTATGTTTTGGGGAAAGTTTTATATTCTGTTTGTGCTCTTACATGTAAACTGGATCTTTATGACAATTGAATTTTTGGAGATACATATACACATATACAAGGCCACCCCAGAAACTTGATATTGGATGGAGAAACACGTAATATAAGTGATGGCTGGGAAACGGCGAGGAAACTCCAGAGACCTGAGACACTCTCAGGTAAAGTTTGTTGAGATACATACCATGTGCACACACACATACATTCATACATTTAATGATCGATGGACTCGTGGATCGTAATAAAAATATTTTGTTCGCTTTGGAGGAGAAAGCTTTAACCCATTTTTAAAAAAATAGCTCGTGGTAAAATCGTTACATAATGCTAGTGAAAAATGTATGTTTTGGGGAAAGTTTTATATTCTGTTTGTGCTCTTACATGTGAACTGGATCTTTATGACATTTGAATTTTTGGAGATACATATACACATATACAAATCGATCGCATCAATGAAATCTTTGTCTTGCTTTAGCAGGCTGTCAAGGGATACAGCATTTACGCAAGACATGATGTAAAATAAATAGGTCTGTAGGACTTTTTTTACAGCCGGCTTGTATCAGGTTTGCTTAACACAACGGTTTGATGATTACCTATTTATATGACACTTTCTAATTGCAAAATGTTGTAAATGTCGGTAAAGTATAAACAAGACTTGTGTTTGATCAGTAATTATTCAAACAAAAATGTTCTAAACTTGTCCAGTTCACTAACTTACATTTGGGGTTTTTGTTCAGTCCTAGGTTGTCTGTAAAATCCATGATGAAAGCAGTCAAGCTTCAATATAATAGGTCAATATTTATTTTCTGCGAGAAAAAAGCAAGGACACTGTGGAATAAAAGATGAAATACATAAATGACAAAGGTGATGTAATGTAGTCCCCAAGAGATATTTTTAAAAAATTCTATGAGTCTGGAAAAGTTTTCACTTTGAATTTGATGGANGATATTTTTAAAAAATTCTATGAGTCTGGAAAAGTTTTCACTTTGAATTTGATGGAATAAAAAGTAAAGCCCACGCACACAAAATTGCCAACCGCATATGTATGAGTGTAAGCCTAGAAGGTGAAAGGGTGCAATGAAAGGAATTCCCAGAGTTCGCTCGAGTTTTGAGTATGCATGCATACATATACTGCTGGCAAACATTTTGCCAGAGACAGCATTTTGGTTCATGCCAACTTGTTAACCAACGAAAGCAATATTGTAAAAGCATGTAAACTATAGTAAACTTTCTCTGACACGCATCACAAAGTTTCATTGATTTTTAATCTGCAAAGTACTAAATGCAGAAAGAAAATACATTTTCGGCTTTGAGCGAAACTGTTCCATCCATGAATTTTTAATAAAGCTGCTGTGATCAAATCTTTGTAAAGAAAATCGTGGCAAAACAAAAGTTTCTTTTGAAGTCTTGGTGGTTTGGCGGCTAATCACTAAATGTTCTCACTATGTCAAAAAGCACTCAATGGATAAAGGTGGTAGTAGTTGATATATACTCTGAGTGAAAATGGATTTTTTAAATGGACTGCAGAGCCCAAAGGAAACTTCTCATATTTTATTCACAATCTTTCGCAAATGGTAGGGACAGCTCATGTTTCTTTAACATTTACAGTCACATTTTGCATATTCAAAAATTACACCGAAGGGTATTTATCCCATTAGATGCATGGGTGCAACGAAAAAGAACATTTTAAAGTAATGATCACACAAGTAGCAAAACAGGTTGACATAAATTAAGAAATTCTTTTGATGTTTGCATGTTGAATTTATTTAATTTTGTAATAATAGCGGAAATGCAAACAATTTTTGTGCAGGGGAAACGGGACCTGGTTATTTCAGAGTTGACATAAATTAAGAAATTCTTTTGATGTTTGCATGTTGAATTTATTTAATTTTGTAATAATAGCGGAAATGCAAACAATTTTTGTGCAGGGGAAACGTGACGTGGTTATTTCAGTGCTATTTGCTCACAGAATGAGCAACAAAGTGATGTAATGTGATCGAGTTGATGATTCTTGAATGTTGACCTTTCCTTATTACATAATTTTATGTAATATTGCCTCATTTTAGTATAATTAAGCCTGTAATTAGTAATTAATAAGACTTTTTAATGACGTCAAAAAGTTTTCTTTGAATGTTCAATTTCATACCTCCATGAGCCGAGTCATCGTAAAATATTTAATACCTGTATATTGCTAAAAGCTTGAGGTTCATACAAACAAGAAACGCCCACTGTGCATTATAGCTGACCAAGATTCTTTAGAATTCTTTGATGCAGCAAAATTTGACGAGTTCCTAGGATTCCAACAACTCGAATCACTTCAACAAAATGAGCAACAAAGTGATGTAATGTGATCGAGTTGATGATTCTTGAATGTTGACCTTTCCCTATTACTTAATTTTATGTAATATTGCCTCATTTTAGTATAATTAGGCCTGTAATTAGTAATTAATAAGTCTTTTTAATGACGTCAAGAAGTTTTCTTTGAATGTTCAATTTCGTACCTCGACGGGCCGAGTCATCGTAAAATATTTAATACCTGTATATTGCTAAAAGCTGGAGGTTTATACAAACAAGATACGCCCACTGTGCATTATTGCTGACCAAGATTCTTTAGAATTCTTTGATGCAGCAAAATTTGACGAGTTCCTAGGATTCCAACAACTCGAATCACTTCAGCGAACGTGAATGTGCCTGTGACATAGCCACTGGACCGTGGCCATGGCCCTTTATTTATAGAACAGTTGCTCTATAGAATAAATCATTTGCACACAAAAATGAAATGAAGAATCCTTCGGTTGCTGGCGAAAGGTCAATCCTAAATATCTTCTTGGGTTTTGCAATTTACTTTTCCCCTCATGATCGCATTACGCTATTGCAACATCGGCATTTCCGCTTGAAAAAGTAAGAATGATGCAACGATGCAAGATGCAAGTAGTGAAACAAAGTCTTTCGAAATGCTTTTATGTACTTTACAAATCACGTTGGTCACGTTTTCCAGTATTTGGGCATGATGCATTTAGTTCCGCCATTAGCACCATACATGCATTAGTCTTCATTTTCCTGCTAAATCCCATTTTCCTTTCAAAGTGTCAAAGAAGCAGGTAAGAGACAAGAGCATATCAGCCATTACATAATAGTATAGCTGTGACAAAATTAAAGTAGTAAATTGATAAATCCCGTAATAAAAAACTACTCACATTCATTTGTCAAGAGGGAGTCACGTTTTTCTTTGTCCTCCAAACCATAATACGTAATATTATTCGCAACATAGATATTTACAAATCATTTACCTTTGTACATAAATATTGGATGCACTTCCCTTCGAACGTCTAACATTGTAGTTCACACGTGTCCAAGTAAAAATTTCGTTTCAGCTTCAAATATCTGGTATCGTGCTAATAAATTTGAGGATTTAGCAATTGTGACAATAAATGACTTGCTTTTGCTTTCTCCTTGGGGGACCACATTTTCCTGTCTCTTTTTGGAAAGTCTTTAAGCATCTCACTTTTTTGTTGTTGGCTGCGGTTCAAGAAATGAAAGAGCTTATTTAATAATTTTGCGAATGTCTTTTAAGTCAGCTAAAAAGGACAGTGTTTTTCTGTCTTTCTCTTTAAGTACTTGTCATTTTATATCTTCCATTGTTTTACGTTTCCTTTTAGCTGACACAAATGGAAACCTGGATCTGTATGGATGTGAGTGGGCTGCTTTTTGTCTGGGTGCGCCAGGATCGGTGAGCAAAGTTGATGTGGACACGGCAGCGTTCAAAGTAAGTCTGGCGGAAGTTTCCATTTAAAATGTTGAGGCTTTTGCGACCCGATTGTTGTTATTAATAATCAAAAGGCATAGGCCATACGAAATCGGACCAGTGCCAAATAGCCCCAAAACCCACTTTCAACGCATTTTGCGACTAAATTAAAGAAAAATTTAATTACGCTAAC
>JAHZMY010000831.1:0-14119 GCA_027743915.1 Seira sanloemensis
AGTAGACAAGATGCTCCATTAAATCATAACTTTCTCCGGATCTCTCATTCTTGTCATTGTTAATGTTTCGGGAAAACTGAGCAGCTTATGGAGGCAGTCGTATAGTAGGAAAGTTTACCCCGAAATAAAAGTTCAAAGGGCTGGATACTGGATGCTGGATACACACACACAGCTTTTCTAGAGCGATAAAGCGTCGTCTCTTTCCAGCTGAAATGGGAGCATACACAGATTAAGATCGAGCTGGATATATCGTTTCGTCCAAAACATTTCCCCTCTTTTTTCGAAAACTTGAGAGTTTCTTAGTGCTTTTTAGCGCAAAGTCATCTTCATCTCATCTCAATTCGCTTTCTTTGATGAATATTTTACTGCAGAGGAGAACTCCTTTTTAAAAAGAAAATGTTCAAAAGCACACGATTTCAAAAGAACTTGGAGAAAATATATGTATTTACACACAGAGCCGATAATTTTAGTTGGTGGGAATTGGTTGGACAAAGTAAATAATTTTCTGTGGGGGAAGTTTGCACGCGTTACGTGATTTTGTTTTTTTCTTGGCCTTCCCAACAAAATCTCTATATCCATTCCATTTTCACGATTACGATTCATGATACACCCATCTTTAGCGAATTTTACACCTTCTCATTATCCCGCAAAAGGTAATACACATACACAGCAGAAAACGCCATAAAATCCTGTTGTACTTCCCTTTCTCGGCAACCACAAAGGGAAATTGAAGGGGACACGACGACTCAGAACAAACATTGAGTTTCTCAAGAAGCTGACATTCCTCTCGTAAAATTTAACTAGGTACATACATATAATACACTTGATGAAGCCATGTCCAATCTCCTTCCGAGCGTATCATTCATGGCATAATAATTCAAATTTTACATCTTTCTCCTCCAAAGAAAAGCCCATCTTAAACGATTTTTTTAACGAGGGGCTATTTTATTTACTATTCATAATTGCACATGGAACGGTAGTAAAATAGACATTTTGCTGACTTTGTTTTCCCTAATAGCTGCAGAATAGGAGTCGTAAAGAACCTCCTTCAGAAATCTCCTTTTGCACTTATGAATTCGAGATAAGCAAGGGGAAATGGATTTTTTTTTGCCTCTGTGTGCTCGTGCAAAAGACGTCATCTTTCAATCAAAAATTGCCAATACTTATACATATGTCAGATGGCTGCGGTAATTTTCCGAGCCATTTAGTGCAAACTCCCTCTCCCTCCTCCACATTTGACCTTTAGCTGCGAGAGATATAGAGATTGCATATGCACACACACACATGATTCCAATTTTCTGATAGCTTTATTTACACGAGATAAAAAACGCCGTCAAATTGCTTATCAGAGCTAACGGCATATGTTCTCAGGGATGAAAACCGTTTACTCACATGGCGAATTGATTTTCCTCTGCTCAAACTCAAACATAATTTTGAAGACTCTTTATACAGATACAAAAAGTAATTTGAGAGATAGAATAAAGAATAGCAAATGGGAAAAAATATTACACGCAAATTAGAAAAGGACATTGGACTAAAGAAAGGAAGAAAAAAATAAAGGCTCTTATAACATTCTCCGCAGTTTTTTCCCCTAATAACACCAAGATTTATATCTGAATCTGACTGAGCGAGCGCCGGCGTATTGCGAAATTGCAAAATTGCCAATAAACCAAAAGTAATTTATACACACACATGACTCGGAAATTACAGAGCAAAATACTAAATACAAATACGCTGCCTGATCCATTCCTTCTTCTTTGCATTCATTAGAATGGCATTTTGTCCCCTGTGAAAAATATCTTCTTTTTATCTCGAAACAGTCATCTGCCAAATTAATGTTGTAAAGCCATGTATCATCATATCATATCATATCCTTTTCATACGCAGCGAAGCTTGAGCCATCTCCATCGCCGTGTGCAGTGTGCTCTTTTCTCTTTCGCCTTTGTCTCAAGAATTAAGATGGAAGGAAGTTAGCAGAGAATGAAAAAAGAATCTTCATTTTTTTCCTACTCGTCCCGGCTTATACCGTATATTTACCTGCGAAACATTTCGGCATGCAAAAACGTACACACGCATTTCAATTTCCAATATGAATATTTTTCAACGTGAGAGAGAGAGAGAGAGCTGATGTCTTATATCATTTATAAAGTGGGTGAACAGCCGGATGTCAAATTAATTCTCTCCTCGTAATACACATTGGTTTTAGAGAGAGAGAGACAAAGAGGGAAAAATTCCTTTGAAGAAGGAATGCCTCGCAGAAGAAAAAAATTAAGACAAACTTTTTTTTATCTATTTACACTTTTTTCGCCATAGTCTTCTCTCCCTCCACAAGAAAAACTTGTTGTTCTGGCTGAGGCAAGAGAAAAATGAGATTGAGGCTGAAAAGCTGTGAGACTGTGAGAAGGGCGGATGCTTCACTTTATTTTATAGATGGCTTTCAAAGAAAGAAAAAAAAGAGAATGATGAAGGAGAAGGATGCTATTTTTTAACTTCGTTTTAATTCCTCCGTGTAAGCTCTTCCAAAACAATGGAGGCTTCTTTTTTTTCGAGGTATGCGAGCATGTTCACATTCATCTTGTTCGGGGCTGAAGGTATGTCAACTCAATTTAATTTAGCGGATGCAAAACAAGAGGAATCTGTAAAGAAGAAAAAAAGTCATTTTTTTCACGTTACCTGTAGTACACTCACGACGAACATTTTGCAGCTTGATTTTTTTTTCAGCACACGCTCATATCTTTAGTGATGGAAGGAGCCTTGCAAATTTCCGGAGAGAAGATTTAGTAGAAGACTGCTCTCGCGAAAAATTAACGTTAACGTCTGTTGTTGTGTTAATCTCAAGTATCCTCGTCATTCGGTGTGACTAAAATGAGCATTCTTCAACAACTTATTTTGCAATTTACCATTCACGCTTGGAGGTAAGTGATGAGTGCAGAATGGGGAATGGGCTTTTGAGAAAAAACTGTTTTCTCAAGGAATTCTCATGTTTTACGGTCAATTCAAGATTTACTGGAGCGATGAGCACGAGTGGAGCGTTGCACAATGCGCTTGAAAATCAAAATCTGTGTAGTTTTGAGAGTTAATTATACTAAAGTCACTCTAGCGCTAGATATAGCATACCTGCACCATAAACTTTTAGGTTAATTAGGCAAAATAGTTGAAATTCCTGTAGAGCAATGAAATTTGCTAATTGTATTGGAAAAATGTGTCTGAATTGCACTCAATATTTTGAATCATTTCAGTTGCATGTACATATGTATGTATGCTCCAGACGCTACAAAGTCTTATGCAAATATGATAATGTATTTTTAATTTTTAATATAGTAATAATTACAACCAAACATCGAATTTCACTACGTTGTCGGCAAATTGTAAAGTCACATTTTTTATTTCATTGACCACACGCGCACTTTGGCACACATTATCATCGGCATTTCATACTTCACTTGAACTTCAACTTCACATTAGATTCTGAAAAAAATGTATGTAGGTATTAATTTTATGATAAGCGCTCAATGCTACATAAGTGTTTGCCCAAGCAGCGGAAATGATTTATCTTGGGTGGCTATACACATAAAGTAGCTCAACAATTCATTAACCTCCCCTTAATGATCCCTTAAGCAGTGTATGTGCATAATCTTTTGGGTAAATCTGAAACAAAAGGAGGAAGTAATTTTCATGGGATATTAGCTAATTATGATTTTTTTTACATTCTATATGTAAATTTCATATATACACAACGCCTTCACATTCACTCACACACAGTTAATGGAATCATACACCTTGAAACAAAATCAGCAAATGTACTTTTCATAGTCATGTTCAAGTTCTCAGAAAAGATGTTTATGGCACTATTGAAATTTGTTCTTTTTTGCTTAAAATCAAGATATAAATTGAAACATGCAACTCAACTCGTTTTATGGGACACACTGTGAATATGCACTGGCACAAAAACTGTTTCATGTGCAGTTGAACAAATTGGCAAAAATTATGTTTGTTCCCCGACCTCACCAAACATGCTTCTCCTTCTCCAGTACGTCCATACATATACTTATTTGTCCCCATACAAATACCTATGCAGTTTAATCAATTCCCCATTCTATTGACACAGCCCACCAGAAATGTTCAGCTCTGAACAAAGAAAAAAAACTGGCAAGAAGGCGAAATGTGGAGCAGGAAAAAAAATGCAATGGCGCTCTCGCAAATTCTCGCCGGAAGAGTGAATCCACTGTAACGAACCGAAATGAACTGTTTACACCGCAATATGTTTCTCTTTTTTTTATTCACGTTTTGGTCAAGCTTTTTAGAATCCACTAAAGCGATACACAATTTTTGACTGAGACTTTTCCCCAAAAAAATATATATTTCTTATACTTATGTAGTAGTATAGGAGAAGGAATAATGCTCCTGGCAAAAACGAACTCACTTCACTTCATGCACTCCAGTTGATTTTTAGGGGCAATAAGGCATAAAAAAGGTATTTTTTTCATTTTCTCTACTTGTTCCAGTTTTTCCAGCAGGAGCAACTCAAGAAGAACATTAACAACAAGAAGAGAAAAAATGTATCCCTTTTTTCTGGCCCACTGTCGGTTTATGATTATTACCCAGGCTTAAGTTCGAATCGGGTGAACAGGTGAGTTGATGGCAAAAACGAACTCACTTCACTTCATGCACTCCAGTTGATTTTTAGGGGCAATAAGGCATAAAAAAGGTATTTTTTTCTTTCTCTCTCTCAACTTGTTCCAGTTTTTCCAGCAGGAGCAACTCAAGAAGAACATTAACAACAAGAAGAGAAAAAAAATGTATCCCTTTTTTCTGGCCCACTGTCGGTTTATGATTATTACCCAGGCTTAAGTTCGAATCGGGTGAACAGGTGAGTTGAGAGCTGAAAAGGGTTACTTTTTCCCCTTACGTAACCAAGATCTTCGCAGTTCTTCTTAATTTACTAGGGTCGTCTTTCAGATTATTATTATTACTGTTTTTTTCTCTCTCTCTCAATTTCGACTTATATACTACTACCGAGTTTGATGACGGTTGGGATTAGGTATTAAAGACTTTTCCACCTTTAGAGATCGTCTTCAAGGATTCCCTTGTGCTCATACATCATTCTCGAGTCATTATTATTTCATAATGGTTTACACAGCTCTTTATACTTTTCAGTTCAACTAAAAAAAACTTTTTTTTTCCTTTTTTACTGTTTAAACACACGGGAGCACGTTTGCAGAAGAGAGAGAGAGAAACAAAGGCGAAATGGGTGTAAAGAGAGTCCACTTGAATAAGAAAGAACTTTGTGTGTGTGTGAGTGTGTATCTGCAGACGAGAGCGAAAACGTCTTGCGTTCTGTTTCCCATGAAACTTGGTTCACGACTGGGGTAGGCCCCAATTGCAACCTTCTCAGAAAAAGGTTGCCTCTCAGAAGACCAGAAGACCCACACAACACACGAGAATTAAGAAGTAGTCGAGTGTCGAGTCACTTGTTGTGTACTTCTGCTGTGATATCAAATTCTAAATGATGTAGAGAAAAAAATGAGAATCAAGGGGAACAAGAAAATGCTCATTGTAATCTTGTGCTTTGATGCACACTGCATAAAAATGTGCTCTCGGGAATGGATGTATACATAAATATTTTTTTAGCATAACAATAAAAAGTAAACTGTGTCCTGTAGGAGATTAGAAGAGATGAGAGATGGCTTCAGATTTATAATTCATGTACGGAATTATTTATGCCTGCATAAATAATTTTTTTTTGTTATTAGTCCCTTTGGATGGGTGTAAGTCAAAGATTATTACATTGCCCCTGATGCGGATTTAGTATAAGGAAGAGAGTCTCTTTGAAGAATCATCATCGAATCAAAATATCCAAAATATCACCAAACGGAAAATGGGACAGGGGTTTACTTAACTAATTTATTTTATGGGTTTTCTTTTTTAATTATTAAAGATACATTTATATAATGCGTAAATAGGCATTAAATTTGAACCTGTGGCTGATGAAACTTTTTTTTTGAGTTCTTATAACAGGACGCTTCTACATCTTCTGATAATTCGGTGGATAAAATCCATTCTCTTCGTTTCTATTTCCTCCTGAGACTCATTGAATTGCGAATGAATGAAACTGTTTTACTAGATACCTGAGTCAAGCTAAAGTAGTCTGAGTGAATAAGTTCAGTTTTCTTTGAAATTCCGGTCCGATCTGCATACAAGATAGGCATGCTCTTGTGGCTCTGACTTCAAGGTAAAAAATAATTATGATACAGGGTAAAACCAAGTAATAAGCCGGCTTTCATTCATTNAACCAAGTAATAAGCCGGCTTTCATTCATTCATAACTTTTACTGTTTCTTTTATCATCGGGATTTTGTGCAAAGTTGAAAGAAGCTTTTGTAGGGACTTCCCGATGCATTTCATCTCTGTTGTCTGTAGTCTGTAATCTTTCGTTTCCGCCAGTTTGTCTGATGCAGTTCACTGTGATGATTACAAAATGTGAAAGATATGCCAGATTTGGATTATATGTATTGATGTTTCCGCGAGAATTTTAGGATTTTTAAGAAATGAAACATTTCACCATCAAAGCAAAAAGCGTACTTTTCATCTTGTCGGAATTAGAAATAAATTGAAATTGAACTTTTTTTGGATTATATAAAGAAGGCCTACTATATATCAAATATGAATAGTCATTAAGAAAAAACGTTATTTAAAAATGATTTTGAGATTTTCCAGTTAATCCTAAATTGAATGTGACAATTTAATTGTTATCAATAAGTTTGCACATGAGTCATGAGTATAATACAAATATTAAGATGATGTTGGTTTTTATGTTAAAAAATTTATTTTTTCTCTGCTTTTTGCCAGATTTACATCATCATAAAACACATCATCCTCGCCGGGTGTCAATATCAGTTTTCAATATCAGAATTTTCAGAAAAATATGATACGCATTTTTTTTATAGCTGCACCTATACAAGAAAGTCATAAAGTGAGTAAATACACGAGCTGTCCAGTGAATGACCAAATTGAACTTCGCTGCACTTACGTAAGAAATCCTAAATGGTCACCTAAAAATCCTACAAAATCAGTTCAATTTGTGCACATCCAACATCAACCATCCGCAACGTCTCTTTGTCTATTCTTGATCTGGAGCCACATCTCCTTCCGATCCGGTGGTCGGGTCCTCCTCGACCCATTCCGCTCCAGCCTGGCTGAAGTCATATGAGCCGAGTCGCTTCTTCAGACGCTCATTCTCACCTTCGAGATCCTTTATCTAAAAACACAAAGTACTTTCAACATTTTCAAAAAAAAAACTCAAAATCTCAAAAGATTTGTGTGCCCACTGCCCACCTTCCGTTGCAGATCAGAGACTTCATTCTGCAAAGTCTCAACTTCCGCCTTGAGAGGCACGCCAGAGCCGAGGCGATCTAGAATATATTCGACAGCATTGGATGGCCGTTCCGGCTCCTCGTAGAGACGGGTCCTCCTCGACCCATTCCGCTCCAGCCTGGCTGAAGTCATATGAGCCGAGTCGCTTCTTCAGACGCTCATTCTCACCTTCGAGGTCCTTTATCTAAAAACACAAAGTACTTCCAACCTTTAAAAAAAAAACTCTCAAAATCTCCAAAGATTTGTGTGCCCACTGCCCACCTTCCGTTGCAAGTCAGAGACTTCATTCTGCAAAGTCTCAACTTCCGCCTTGAGAGGCACGCCAGAGCCGAGGCGATCCAGAATATATTCGACTGCATTGGATGGCCGTTCCGGCTCCTCGTAGAGTCCAACGAGGACACGAGTCAGGGCGTCCATCACACCCGCTTTCTCCAGGTATCGGCGGAACTCCTCTCGTTTCGACTTTGGCTACACACACACACATTCCAAAGGCCCCATTAATTGTTAATAACCAGTATATGCAAATGATGAATTTCAAAAAAGCTTCGAGTTTTAAACTGTTACTTTCAAAGAAGCCATGTTTCCAAAGACTTGGACGGGGTGCTCTTACTAACGCGGCTAAGGTTTGGAAGCTTCCACGAGAAAAATTTCGATAAAACAGTGTTGGAATGCGTGAGTGCTATGATTCTGGTTTAATTCAAGTTTGAGGAAAGTATGCCGCCTGGTAAAAAATAATTATTCATGTCTGATAATTAGATTAGTTAAATGAGTTCCCATGTGATTTTGGATTTGAAGTTGTGATTAGCACCCAATGTGAGTTTGGGTAAAGTTGATGTAAAATTGTTGAGACCATCACATGAATTTTAGTCATGCGAAATGCTAATAAGAGAAGACACAGCACAAGAGACAAAAGTTATTTTAAAATTATATATTTTTTCTTCTTTATTCATATCCGGTCTTGGGATCTTGCACATCCATGGGTAAAGGTCCATATATATGTTTGATTATGATTTATATGTGAAACATTTTTTTATATTTTTTTCATGAATGCGTAAATATATATGATATCTTAAAGATCTAACTAAGTTGTATATTATTAATGTGATGATGAATAAAAGTTCGGTTCATCCCCACTCTGTTTTCCCCGAAATTGCGATTTTCCACTAAATTAAAACACATGTTTTTTAAAATCTGTAACAAACCTACAATCAAAAAAAGGCCATAGAGAAAAGAAAAGTCCGAAATATGAGAAAAGAGAAAGGTTTCTTCAACAACCTTTGATTATTAATATTCTATTCACTCTCTCGAGACAAGGCTGTCAACAGATGACACAAAGTCCTGACTCCTCCTTGCCCTTCTTTTTGACAGGGTAATTGGTCAGTGTTCTCCCTACCAAACGGGGTTTCAAACGCTTCATTTCTTCCGTCAAAAAGGGCTCGTCAGAAGCAAGATCTTTATTTATTTCCGAGTTTGAATTAATATTATTTGCACTCGCACCATCACCACCACCATCCTTTAATACTTCGTCGGGACTTTCACCATCTCCACCGGATGATTTCTCCTTCGCGGGCTGCGGACTGTCAACCTTCTCCTTCGGCGAACTCACGGGCGACGAGTCCACTCCGAATAGGTTTATCCTAATTTTTGACGCGGGGATGAAGGGAAGAGCTGCAGCGTCTGGAAAACATGAAGCGGATTGAATATCAAACTACTTTTTTTAAAAAAAAAAATTCGTTAGTGACTCGTTTCGACTTTGATTTACCTTCATGCTGCAAATTGCCATCTATCGATGTCCTAATTTGCATGACTAGTCTAGCACCGCCACTCTCCACGGCGTCCATGGAATCTTCCTCCGTCAAGTCTATGTTCATTGGCTCGCTGTCGGATGCAGGTACAGGGTTCTTGGGAAGTTCAAGAAACTCGTCCTTGGCCACCTCAGACTCACCATCGTCCTCATCAACAGGTTCCACTTTGACGAGAGGGAAGTCAAACTTCATCGGCTCGTAAATGATTCGCTTTTCCTCCTCGACTGGCTCGACACGGATTGGCTGGGAGCCGGAGCTGAGCGCAATCCCAAAAACTCCAACTTGAGCCTCATCACTGAGACCAGGGAGAAACGTGGAGTCCTCGTCAATGACAATGGGTGATTGTACCATTACTTTGTCAGCCACCGCCAAAGAGGCAGTGTCCAATGAGGAATCATTACCAGTACAACTGTTTTCACCGTCTTTTTCCACATTATTAATATTCTCTTCTTCAATTACAATTGTCGGAGTTTCAGTCTTTTTTTCAGAGGTTGACAAACTACTCGTATTTTCATTTTCTTTTGTTACATTTACATTTTCCGATTTTTCTAGCTCATCGTCTACAATATCTATTTCCATTACAACTATTTCTTTCTTTCCTTCTTTTATAATTAAGACTTCGTCGTCCTCTTCGTCCTGTACTGGAGATGGTGGCGAGCTGGACTTGTTTGGCAGGTTTTCCTTGTTCTCCGTCTCCGATGATATCGTGGGATCCATCGGCGGGGACGCTTCTTCCATTGGCTCGTCCTCTTCAACTATGCTCTCTTCAACGAGCGACCTTAAATAGTCCTATTAGACAAAAAATATTAAACTTAAAATAAGTTGACCACTAGACTACTTGACTTGGAAATCATTTTTTACGAGTTTTCACTAACCTGATGACATATCGGGTGGTACAGTTTCTCTTCACCTTCTTCTTCGTCAAACTTGGCGTTTTTCAAGCGCCACTCTTCCCGCTCCTCGTCGAAAAAGGATTCAAAGGTCTCGCCGCACTGAGGACATACTGCGCCTTCGTGGGCGGAGGCAAGCACTGTATAATCATCAGGATTCAGCATGCCTGTGGGACTCTTACGCGTCGTTCTCATTTTCCGCGTCTTGGCTTTCGAACAGGCTTGCCGCTAAAACACAAAAGTCATTTTTTTAAAAACTATTAACACCATCTAGCTACAAACTATATAAGTACGAATACCTGTGTGAATCAATAATTGTCGCCATTATTTTCAAATCCTGCTTCACAAATTACACTAAACAATACTGATCAAACAACATTATTACGCCACTTTACCTCAGCGTTTGATCAGGAGGAAACCTAAGGCCACATTGTGAGCACTGCACCCCCGTCGAGATTTGAGCAATGACTATATCTCTCCTCTCTTTCAGACTGTCCTTAAAGGCTACATCGACAAAAGGCAGCGGTGGTATTGCTTTAACTTCTTGCTTCTCCTTTTCCGGCTCCTTTTCTACTGGTTTCTCCTCCTCTTGTGGTACTGCGCCCTTCTCATCATTTGGCTTTTCCTCCTCCTCCTCCGGGGATTTGGCGGGTGCGGCCGCCGGGAGCAACCCAAACTTGATCAGGTTGGCTACGAGATCGCCAACATTCATACTACCTGGAGTTGCAGCGTCCGAGTTGTTATTTGGCGTTTCGGACTCGCCCTCCTTATTATTATGCTCTTCGACGCCCGGCATATCACTCTCGTACGAATGGTCGAGAATAGACCGATTCTTGGAGAGATGGTCGGGAGTGCTCGTGTGGTGGAAAAAGGTGTTGAGGAGGTCCAGCGGATTGGCATTACTGGCATTCGCTGCTACAGCCCCATCTGTTGGCTCAAACGGAGCCTCCGACTCCCACGGATTATGACGAATGTCCAAGTCCATGGGATGTCGTCCCCCACGCCCCCGGCCCCTAAGTTGAGGAGCACCTCTCATCATTCCTCCGCCTCGCCCACCTCTACCACCTAACAATTCCAAATCCAGATCCACATTATCCGAATGAGAATGCAAAGCGCGTTTACAGTCACCACTCCAGCGTCTCAAGACTAGATAAGCGCCACTGTGATTGAGAAGAGCCTTACTCTGAGCAAGCTTTCCGTCCCCGTAGTTCATCGAGATGAACTTTTGCATATTTCGTTCCGTCTCGGGCGGGATGGCAGCAAACCTCAGGAAGTGTTTGTTATTATTGGGAGTGGTGATGGAGAAGGGAAGTCGCGCACCAAAGTTCGTGGGGAAGGGCCGACCATTCAGGGTGACCGTTTGAAAACCGTCACAGAATCGGAGGACGAGTGACTCTCCTAGAATATCGACTTTCTGCACCTTCTCGTCCAAGTAGACGGGAACGTTATTGACAGCGTTTATCGTCAAAATGACCCTACCGGCGCAGAGATCATGGCGGGACACTTGGCCAACGGTCACTTGAGGGGAAGGGGGTAGTAACTGGAACTGGTGGGGACGTTGGTCCAAATATATCTGAAACACAATAACGTGCTTTAATTAGAATGCATTTTTTATTAAATATGTATAGGCATGTTTATTAGGCATTACCTTTTTACTTGGACCGCCAAAGAACAATTCATACCGGCGGTCGTCCAAACACAACTCACGTCCAGGAGCACCTATTCTTAAAGTGTGTTTAACCCTGTTCAAATCAAACGTTTTAGATTCGCCTATAAAAAGCTCCAGAGGCTTTCCATTGATTAATATAGTTCTTGGCATGTCATCCTGCTGGAAAGATAGCTCTCGTGGGTCGTCATTCATCATACCCATAAAGATTATGGACATGTCGCGGTAAAACCGAACTTCCCTCACGACCTAAAATTAATTAATCAATTTCATGAATGCTTAAAGGCAACCTCATAAAATAAGCAAACTAAAACAACAACTCCTTACCTTATCAATTGGAATGGTTCGTCCGACATCAATCTCGGCCATGCGCAAATCTTTCAAATTCGCCTTCGGTAGCAAGTCCTGAGGCATCATTGGCCTTGCGATAGCCTCCTCAAACGGGTTCGGCCCTGCAGGTGCGGGTAGCATATTTGGCGTCATCCATGGAGTAGTGTCCCACGACCCGTGCGGCGGATTAGCGCCAGGGAATCTGATGGGAAAGTCTGACACTCCTCTCATCGGTCCTGGAGGTGGGTGAGCAGGTCCAGGCCCGGGGCCAATGTTCACTGCTGCCGCCCAAATATTATTCTCCGTATTTTCTGTGACCCATGGATTCAGGAATATTATTAGGCTTGGGAACGTGCCACGAGCCATCCTTCATTTGCATTTGCTGTGCTTCTCTCAGTGCCGTCGTTTCAATAATCTGCAGAAAAACCAAACATTGATTTAAATTTTGCATAACAATTGGGCTTTAATTGCAGTTAAAATAAATGATATCACTCACTTTTGAGCCTACTTGAGCAACCTCTCTCATTAAAGTCACATATTGTTCGTTTTTCAAAAAGCCTTGGTCCAGCTCTTCCTTCGCCTTTATGAAAATTAGCTTGATATCCTCCTCAGACAACCGTCCATTTTCATGCAGAGCTCTGTCGACATACCGAGCACGGAACTGGTCAATGGGGTCAATTGAGCTGGATCTAGAGTCGAGACTTCGCTTTCTTTCTTCCGGATCACCTAGTTCATCATTCCACACATACATAAATTAGCATAATTCCAAAACTCCTAATTTGCATATCTCTAATTCTTTATCATTGCACTAACTTGGAAGGCGATTGTATATCAGCGGGCGTCCTAGCGGATCTACGGCCACATTTGGAGAAGTCGGTCCAGGCGATCTCAAGACCCTTCCGGAAGGAGGAGGAACCGAGTTCGGGGCTGAAACGTTGACATTACTCGGGCCTGGGGACCTCAACACATGTGTGACCTCCGCCATACGTTCATCCTCATCCAATCCGAGGCCGTCGGTGCTGGATGCCCTGTCGCTAATACCATCAGACTTAACTTTAACCTGTGTCCAACAACTTGACGCAGCCCTTAGATCCACATCTTGATGTCCAAATAGGCTTTAAACACACAGAAAGAATTGTTAACACTTGAAGACTCATGCGACAGAGTAAAGATAGAGAACCTTTTTTTTCTTTTCTTTCTTCTAACTTCCGGTCGGTTCGTTTTCAAACGTTCACCCAAACGAATGTATACATATAGTTTTATAGTATATATATGAATATTCAATTTTGATATACATTTCACTACAAGCCTAACAATTTCATACAAAACAGTCTTGTACAATAGTTTGATTAAAATTGTTTTCTTCATCATGGCACTCTCTCAAAGTCTTTATTTTTGTGCCAAAAACAGATTCAACGTTTTGTTAAAATGAGCTTGTTTCTTCGCCAATGAAGATGACTCATATATGAAAAGTTTTGATGAGACAGATTTATGTCAAAGATTCGAAAAAAATGCTTATTCATATGATTCAGTATTGACTTCAACAACGAATATTTTAGTAAGTATTAGGTTACATTAAAGATGAAATGAAGTTTCATGAAACTGTATATGATTCATATTTCAAAATGAGTTCAAAGTTCAACCTTGTTTTCTGGAGAGAACGTGTGTGACGTCATAAAAGTGCCAATTAGTTTCGAATTTTAAAAAGTACCTAAAACCAAAGTATATGCGAGAAGCCAACTAGACAAGTTGTTGAAAAGTGCTGACTGGCAATGCCAAGTGGAAACAAGATGACATGAAATGAGTTCTAAATCTGAGTAATGAAAAGAGAATTTTTTGAAGGTCATATGAACTGAAGTAGGAAAAAAACTTGACAATTTTTAAAAAAATCCCTACAACGAATAAAGACAAATAAAAAAAACATTGAACAAAAACATAAAATGGACAAAATAAAACGAAGTAAACCCCAACAGTATTTACCTACTACTGTGTTTCCGTCGTCTATGGGCTTCCTTCATAAAGGGTTTCACGCGATAATAGGGACTTCGTGCGCGT
>JAHZMY010000832.1:0-10909 GCA_027743915.1 Seira sanloemensis
CTGACCTCTAAACTCAAAGCACACAAATTGGACTTGTTTGAGCGAAATGCCCTTCTCTTGTTCCAATTGATTTTTTTCGGATGATGGCGGTTTAATGGGGGTCAGAGAATGACAAATGACGAGATGATTTCGGCTAATTTGCTCACAGTTTTGGGATAATGGTAGCTTTTTCGGGGAGGAGTGAAACAAGGCGAGAGCAACTTTCTCTTTTTTTTCTCTGTGTTCCATAATGTAAAAATTTCCATCCTTTCCTATTTCGAGGGTGACACGTCATTGCGTAAATTTTAAATGAACTTTAATGATGGGGCCACACGTTTGACACATGGTGTATCCCGTTGTTAAAGTGCAGGCAGCATGAAAAGCCAACTCGCTAATTTTATCTCGAGTGAGTGATCGATTCATGAAACGATACTAAAGGAATAATGCATTTTGGCAAATGGTCTCGGGTAAACATTCTTTCAGTGGGGAAATACGAGATAAATCTTTTGACGCGACAAAATGCTACAATTCCAATCCAATTCCTTTCTTTTTTTTCACGCTGCAGTTCTCTTTTTGAAAAAAAAAATTCCAATCCTCTCTTCTTTAAAAAAAAATCACTCACTTTAGAAAAAAAGTGTAAACAAAGTTGTATTTTTTCCCTTCTTATCTATGTCCTTGTCTCATTGTAAATATGTGGAAAAGAAGAAGTGTAAAGAGAGTCTTCTTGTGTACACATATTAACTTCAAGAGTGAAAAAAACGATGATGGTCGTAGGCTGCAAGAGTTAAGAGTTTTCGCTTCTCTCTCTCTCTCTCTGCTATCTTTAGTCTTTTTTATGACGTGGCGGCCATGAGATTAGCGCGTGATGCTTGTGCAAATGCATGTGTGTAGAAAAATATCGCTACAAGAACTTTTTTTTTTTTTTAAAAAAAAGCTTATCTGTAAACACATCCAAAAGCCCTCTTTTAAATAGGACTTTTTCCCAATAAAAATGAATTAGAGTGGATGGATGAGTTATTAGGCTCCACCAAACTTTAGCAGCTCTCGAAATCAACTTCTTCTCTGGGGAAAGCGGAGAAAATTTTAGTTTTGCTGACGTCAGGAATCAATAAGTTTGAGTGCTTTTTCGTCAGATTTTTTCTTCTTCTCCAGTTCCATCCTGGTCATTGAGGTTGGTGTTGGTAGGCACCCACCTGAGCTGCATGACTGAAAATTCCATTCGTTATTTTAGCACATGGCCCGCATATTATTCTCTCGGCAAGAAACAGGTCCAATTATCCCATCAAACGTAGTTCATTGACTTGGATAATTGCCGCTTTTCAAGTTGAGCTGAATGACAAAGAGGAAAGAAAGAAAATGAGCCGGTACATAATATTACGTCCCATGCCAAAAGAAAAAAAAAGTTTTTCAAGGAAGGAAGGAGAAAAAACTCTACAGTTTTAAAAATAATACTACATTGAACATCACTTAAAAGCTTTTTTGAAAGAAGGTGCATATGGTGGTATTCTAGCGTAGAAATTTTTGAACCCGATTCAAGGCCACCGGTGTGATGGATGGGGTATTTCCCAAAACCTTTAAAAACTTCAAAGAAAAAGCGGACGACATTGGTACACCGATCATGGATACAGGGCTGCCAACATTGGAATGTAATTGCATGTCAAAAAAATAGACACTTTCTCTCTCCTCACCTTTCACACCCAAGAGCGAAAATTTGATGTTGGAATGGTATACTTCTATTTTGAGAGGTCGTTATGCTCATGATGAAAAATATGCAAATCACCTACATATTTCTATGACTGGATAAGAGTCCAGATAGGGATTAAATTGGGGGGAAATGAATGTGGAAGTGGTGCAATCCAAAATCCACTTGAGCCATTTGCGTTTCACGTGAAACGACGAAAATCCTCAAATTCTGTACAAGTGTCGAACTTTAACCTGCCACACGGCTTATAATGGCAGAGGCTTTAAAAATAGGAAATTGAAAAACAAATCTTTAAATTCCAAATTGACGAGGAGAAAAGGAAACCGTGTGCTTTTAAAGCTTGTCATCACTTACATGTTTGAGCCGAACTTAAAGTGTATATTTACATACGTACTACATATTTGCATGTGCACCACTTGCTTCATTGTCCTCCAAAAAGTGCAAAAGAAAAAAAATGAAACTTGAGATTGTTTATATCGATTGTAGCACATTTTGTTTCATTGAGGGGGAAAGCGCCTTGATTCTGGTGAAAAATGTGCGCAGTTGCAATAGTTGACAGAGAGGGTCGGCGTCGGCATCGGCATCAGTACCTCGAAATGAATGAGTTGTGCCACTCGCATTTCAATCCAAATTCCAAATCCCATCAAATAGCTCTATATCCTTATCGAAAGTTCCGTCTACTCTTTGCACTCTCTCGTGGATTATCTTGAGGTCACGAAAAAGCTCTTTTTCATCATGGGAGAAAAGGAAGGGTTTGTGAAATATGTCATGTCATACAAGGAAAAAAGTGTGTGTGTACTGCATTGCATTTTAATAGCACTCCTTAATTTAAAAATTAGCCTTTTTAAGGTCGCACGAGCTCTTCTTTTTATGAAACTTTAAAAGGTTTTTTAAGCGCTGGAGCGTTTTTTGAGGACGATGACGTTTTGAACTGGAAGTTTAAAGATGATAAGCTCAATGATTTACGCATCACACCAAAAATAGACTTGATTTTTACACGTTTGACTCGCACCAGCAGCGATTTTTTTTGGACTTGATTGATTTAAAGTTATAACGTTTATTTTCTCATGTTTTGACTAAGCCCAAACTATCATGAGTAATCTCAGGGCCTTGCTGCCTCGCTGCATACTTTGATTTCAAACTGTTTGTTCATGTGACAAGCTCGTGGCTCAAAAAAGTACATTGAACGTTTCTCATTCACACAAAAGTTTACATTTGCTCCGCACATGAGAAAAAAAATTCAAATTGGAGATTGGAAGAGCAAGCACTGAGTCATTTATGTTATTATGATATGTGAGAAACAGCTTTAAATATGAGTATCGGAATGTTCAATATTTATGGTGTTCTGTTCGGAACATATTTGTTTTGACAAAAGGTGCGGTGAAAACCTGAAGTGTAAACAAAGGAAACACTTTATTCGTATCTGTAACAGCAGCATGGCCACATGTTATATTGTTAATTTCATGTACTTGTACTAATTTCGTATTTGGAGATTTAATTATTTTGGATGCTAAACTAACGAATGCACATAAATTTTTATGGTTTTGTAGGCAGCAGCGCGATACAAATGTAGCTATCTGATGGAACTCCAGAAGCGTGAGTTTTTGTACCAAGGAGGCGACCCGAATTGGCTCCGTGGGTTGGAATGCGCCCCTCCCAAACTCACAGCGCTCTATGGAATCAACAAGATGATGGCCCATAGGCCCTGGGTTCTCAAAAAGGAGGATCTCCAGCATCTCACCAAAAAGGCCGGATGGTCACTCTCAGAAGTAAGGACCAAAAAATTTGTAGCATGCATACATATCTTCAATTCAATTCGAGGACAAAACTATTTTTTTTTAAATTGTTTTGAGTATGAGTTTTATATAAAAAAATGTTGATAAAAATAGAAATACAATAATTAGCATTCGAGGACCATCTCTACATGTCTCTGTGGGTTTTCATACGGTGGATACACCGATTCTGTCTTTAGGCCTATCCCAAAGAAGCGTCCATGTAATTTTAGACAATGTTCACTGTTCGAGTGTGTGTATGTAGTAGCCCTCACGTCGCTTAGGACTGGTTTTTTGTACGGTTGATGATGATCATGATGATTGCTCTTCTGCCGCAAAGCAACGAAGCGTGTAGGCAGTCCACATAATCGTCATCCCAGAAAAAACAAGCTCGCAAAAAATTGTTTTTGATTTTTGACCACAGCTCTTCTATCTATAAACTCTCCCTTTGCGATGGGCTCACAATGGTGTAATAATTATTTTGTGCAACAAAAAATTTTCCACTGTGCAAAGATGAAAACAGATTTGGCTTAGGTAATCTAATCTGCGAAAATAAATGGCAGAGTCAGAAGAGGTAGACATCCTTCCTAGTCTCTCGTAGTATTGGAAAACACGCTTTATACTTACAACCCGGAGAGCCTGTACCAGTCACGTCGATGATATATAAAAAATATATATTAATTATTAGCCCTCGATTCGGTCTAGACTTATTGACTGGGATCGGCCAAGAGATTTCTGATTGGAAACGAAGCCCAAAAAAATATATTAATTATTAGCCCTCGATTCGGTCTAGACTTATTGACTGGGATCGGCCAAGAGATTTCTGATTGGAAACGAAGCCCGGGCTGAATGCTTAATGAGACATGCTCTCTTGTTTTTCAGGTGGTACAGGCGGTCGTCATTCTGGCTCACTTTCACTCCCTCTCGTCTTTCATTCATGGGTGTGGGATCACACCCGAAGTGGACTTTGACAATGGGCACACCTTCCTCCTCGACCCGGTGAGGATGGGTGCCAGCAACTCGGACTCGAATGCTAATTTGGATGGCCTGCATCACCACCACCACGGCCAAGTGTCTTTTGCCTTGGATCATCTCCACCACCATCGTCACTCCCCGCATGGAACATCCCCTCCGACTGGTGGGCCGAAGCAGACAAAGTCAATTCTGAAAAAGACTGATGGAAGCAACCCTTTAGGAAGCAATACAAATAATAATGGGAATAGTAATCACAACCGAAGTGCAGGAATCAACGTACCTAATGTTCACTTTCCGTACCACTTGAGTGCCACGAGTAGTCCCATCCCGTCACCGGGCTCTACTCCGGCAACCTCAAGTCTGCTAAAGTCCGATACTCTTCATAATTCTGTGTGTGGCGGTGGTGGAGCCAGCTCAGGCTCACCGCCGAGAATTGCTGTGGGCAGTTTGTCTGAAGTCGATCAGATTATGGCCACCATGAAAAATCTGTCGGAAACGAGCCCGATCGAAGAGTAAGCCAGTTTTTAAAATCGCGATTGACCAACGCAAATATTTATTTAGAAAAAATCATGATAATATTTTTTTTTCTTTAAAATTATAATTAGTCCGGAAGAGCGGAAAAAGCGTTTTGAAGTGGTCGAGGGCAGTTTGTCTGAAGTCGATCAGATTATGGCCACCATGAAAAATCTGTCGGAAACGAGCCCGATTGAAGAGTAAGCCAGTTTTTTATCGCGATTGACTAGCGCAAATATTTATTCAGAAAAAATCATGATAATATTTTTTTCTTTAAAATAATAATTAGTCCGGAAGAGCGGAAAAAGCGTTTTGAAGTGGTCGCCCGTTCCGACTTGGATAGTCACGATCAGAAAGAGAATGTGCACCAGCGCGGCATGCAGCACACCATCCACGCCTCCATGTTGCCCCCAGACGTGAGCCCATTCATATCGGAGCCGGACTTCACCTACGAAGATTTTGCCAAGCGGGGCCAGCTCTCGGAGCTGCACACGTTCCGCATTCAGGTACAGCCACTTTAGATTCTGTAATTCCTATTTATAGCACACATGTGCTCATTAAATTGTATAATTACTCAGTTTGTACGCCTGCCTCGACAAAGAAATTACAAAGTTAAGTAAGTAAGTACATACGTACAGGGAAGAAGAACTTTGATCATTTTCGCGGAGAATGTGGAGCAATAAGGAAAAAATAATGAGCTGCATTGTAACAAAACACTGGATAAAAAACTTCAGTTTTTTTTCTGCAGCGCAGTCGTGCGTAATCCAAATAAGTAATCTAAAATGTTAGTGAAGCACATCAAAACCAGATTTTCCCCCGAGGATTTGCATTTCGCCATTTTCTATATCAACTTACTTATTACCTGCAAAATTGCACTGTGAGATGAGAGGGGGTCGCGCATCATTTTGCACTTTGGCTTTTCAGACAGCGCTCATAAAATACAAAAATATGTCTCTTTTTATACAGACTCGTCATCTCACAGACGCTGAAAAAACAGATTTTTTCGAGTCCATACAAAAAAAGCGTAATATTACGAATGGCTATATACAAGACGGCTTATCGTCCACAGATGAAACGAGTTTTGCTGTGTTTTTCTCTCAAGCGTCCAAGGCTTATATGAAATAGGAGCAGAGGTGGCTATGGCGCTGCTGCTGCATATGAATGCAAATGAGATGCTAATAAGAACTCACTCCTCGCTCACTCCTCTCATCCAACTCTTTTATGATAACCCATCTCATTTTCATTTAAAAGTTTTAGAGGAAAAATAAATTATGACTGATTTATGATGTCTCTTTTTTGAATTCCTCTTTCTGTGCACAGAAAAAAAACTTACTTTCATTGAATACTGGAATTGAAAAAAATGGAGGATTTTTACTTTTTACAGAATCTCTATCTTCATCTTGGAGCACATGCCATGTCCTATTCTCTTTTCCACTTTGGCCAAAACTCTTCTTTTTTTCAAAGTAAATGTGTTTTTGGTATGGTTTTGCCGGATGATGGTTAAAAAATGAAAAAATGTGTGTGTTTGCGAAAAAACATCACACAGAGAGTTTGAATTTAGTCTTGGTGAACGAAAACCTTGTTTTTCCCAACTTGATTTTTTCACGCTTTGTATCACTTTTTATGACGATATATACACATACAAGTTTGTTTAGTGGATATGGATGGATGATGTAGGATGGCATAAAATGTAGTCGAGTGACCTTGGCTCTTTGTCTCTCATTCTGTGTCGAATGAAGTGAGCGAATAAGTTGAAGTTGTTTTTCAGATAAAAAAATATACTTCTCTCTCTCTTCTCTCTGCATTATTATTCCCCTCTCTTTTGGGTTATAGGATACAAGGCGAATTGCGATAATATATAAATAATCACTCTCTTCAGCAACAAATAAAAAGTCTTTCAACATGCAAAAAATGTATTTATATTGGGCTAATGTAATGCAACTGCAATCAAATCATTTTAGGGCTAAAATGCAGTTTTCAAAAAAGACTGCTGCAATGCAACATAAATATAATCACGGGATACGTGCTAATTGCACTTTGCACAATGACTTTAGAGAGAGAGAGAGATATGACATGAGTCTCTCTGTGATTCACATTTCAAGTGGAAAATTGGGTTTGACAGTGATTCAAGAGACGTATCATTCCGTTCAGGGATAACATACATGCATGCATACATATGTACGTGCACTTATGTAATTTTTGCACCAAGTTTTGCACGATGAGCTTTTGATAAGGCAGAACTGTGTTTGGGGTCAGTGACACTCTCTTCTGACTGCAGTTTTTTTTACAATGCAGTTGAAAAAGGAGGCGAAGAGAATTGACGCCTATATTTGTGTGTTGGAGAGGTGCCCCACCCACCCACACTCTTGTCTGAAAGAGAAGAATATAATATGACGAAGGCCCTTCATGAAATTCAGAGTGCGTACTACACGCTGTACACACACTGCACTGAATGAGCAATTATCTCTCTATGAGTATACTTTTTTTGGCAGGAGAGCAGGAACAATTAGGCACTTGTCATGAGATTGATGAGGTTTTAAAAAATGTGGGAATTTTCTGTGTGTGAGTGGAGGAGGAGTCATTTCCTTTGACGCAAATCATACATGAAAGTTATATTGACTTTTTCAACTAATTGATGATATATATATTTGTTAAATATGAAGGCATGATGACTATGACTATGGTGAAGTCAACCAGTTGTTGGAGAGACCTCTGAAGGCGTTCATCAAAACGGTGTGTTGTTATCCGGAGAGGATCACCAAGGCTGATTATGATAATGTGATGAGGATACACGATCGGAGGGAGGGCGAATGTCGACACGACCAAATTCCGAACTGCGGTCTGGAATTATATCCAGTGCTTGTATGGGATAAGGTGAGTGGAGGAGGAGTCATTTGCTTTGACGCAAACTTTCTTATACATGAAAATAACTACTATTGACTTTTTCAACTAATTGACTATATATAAATATATTTGTTAAATATGAAGGCATGATGACTACGACTATGGTGAAGTCAACCAGTTGTTGGAGAGACCTCTGAAGGCGTTCATCAAAACGGTGTGTTGTTATCCGGAGAGGATCACCAAGGCTGATTATGATAATGTGATGAGGGAATTCAAGCACAGTGAAAAGGTCAGCTTACGTAAAACTAATCTAGTGTGTTAGGTACATATGTACATGTGCGGTTAGAGTCGAGAGGAACATGCTGGAGCACAAAAAAAAACAAAAAAATATACATGAAAACTTTTTTTACTCACGTAACTTTCTTTCAATCTCATGTGTAGGTCCACGTTAATTTGATGATTATGGAAGCGAAGCTGCAAGGCGGAGTTGTTGTACGCCCTCAGGACCGTGATGAAACTCATGTTCTAACTGTATGTGCTACACACACTGCGAAATCGGGTGGAGAGAGAACTGGAGCAAAACATATAATTATTGGATTACACTTTCTTTTTTTTTGCCTTCTTTTCTTCTCTGCGAATCATTTACATTTGAATTTTTGTACTACGGAAGACCAGAAAAAAATGCTCTGAGAAAAGCGATTGGATTGGGAAACTCGGAAACTGGTATTGTTGATAGGTAAATAATGGGGCAGAGGATTGGTGGTGGTACAATAAGAAGAAGGAAATCAGGTCACGTCTCGAATTGTTCAATACTCCAAAAATATTATTATTTCTAAAATAATTAACTCTGTACTCTAGTTCATTTTTTTTTACATATGCATGATGTTTTGTTCAATACTTTAAGTTTGAAAATATGAAAATGACAAAAAAATATGTGTACACTAAAAACGGAGATGGATTTATTTGGAAGGGTCATTCATGATTTTGAAGAAAGGAGAGCGATAGAGGTCCATACATTTATATATACCTATGAAATTTGAAAATGTATATACAAAAATTAGAAATTTATGAAGAACAATGGGACGCGGAAGTAGTTACAGATTTTGCTTTGATCTCACAACAAGAAACACTAATTTTTGTCATTGCGTTACATTCGTTGAAATGAAAAAAGTGAGAAATAATTATTTAATAAATTGGAATGCCATTTCAAAGTCGGAGCAGTTAGATGAGCAAAGCAAAAAAAATACTACAGCTTTACGAATTTGAGAAAAAAGAATTGTCAAAGAAGCGCCAGAGTTGCACTAAATATTGTAAAATTGTTAACAAGTTCATTGTACTATCGCAATTCATCTAGAATAGAAATTAACTACAGAATTTACATATATCAGTTCGTCGCATGATGGTAAGAAAGAAATCAAAAGAAAGCGTATATTGACTGACTATAAAATTCTACAAAAATTTTTTGTTTAGTTTATATATAACTTGGAAATTGAAGGAATCCTCAGCATGTTTTTGTTTAAGGTTTGACTCTTGTTTTGTATAGTTTAGTTGTAGTCGTTTGTTTGTTTTGTTTGGAAAGGTTTGTATTCACATTTTCATATATATATATGCTAGGCTAGAATTATAATTATGTGTATTGCTGTAACCGTAATTTACTCACCAAAAAAGTTTTTTTCTCATCAATTTTTGCGTATAGGGAAAGGTCAGGTCAAGCGTGTATGGAAATTATCTGAAACTAAATATACATATATACAAATGAAAAAATGCTTTAAAGGACTCATAAGCAAGGCCAAAAGTCACCAAAGATTCGAATAAAAATCCCAATTACTTAAAAAGCAGTCCCTCTGCACATTTCAAGAATTATCTGAAACTAAATATATATACAAATGAAAAATGCTTTAAAGGACTCATAAGCAAGGCCAAAAGTCACCAAAGATTCGAATAAAAATCACAATTACTTAAAAAGCAGTCCCTCTGCACATTTCAAGTCATTCATGACACGACTGTAGTGATGACCTACAATATACCTAGATGTTACATATATATTTGAGGATGTAGACTAACAAATCGCGAGCAAAGTGGGCAATTTGTTGGTGGAAGTCAATTAGTGTTTTTGGACTGGGGACAAGTGAGACAAACAGTTTTTTCTCTCTCTCTTGAGATAATGCATTTAAATCTGATTAGGAGGACACAAAAGTTCGAGATATGACGTTTTTGCTTTACCTGAGTTATATACTTTGATATGATAATGATATAGTTTACACGATAACCTAATTTACACTTATAATGATGATGATGCACGCTAATATTTTGTAGAAGATGCTATCAACAAATGATTCTAAGTGAGATGTACAGAATGATATATATACAACACGGTGGATCAATTTGAATATACAAAAAATATACAAATTAAAGCTAAGCTTGTACGTGTGAAGAAGACAGAATCTTCGAGGTAATCAATTGTTTTTTGTGAGAAGGGAAAATATCGGGATTTTTGTAAACGGTGATTTTTGTCTGCGCCAAAAAAAAATACAAATGAAATCAAGGCTAAAGATATTATGTAATTTTTTGTTACCAAATTTTTTGTTGGAGAAAAAAAATTAGAAAGAAAATAAAAGCGGATATAAAATCGGATAAATTATTTAATTATAATCATTAATCCATATCGTCATGAAAATGTTCACGTACACATATA
This sequence comes from Seira sanloemensis, assembly GCA_027743915.1. Classification (NCBI taxonomy): domain Eukaryota; kingdom Metazoa; phylum Arthropoda; class Collembola; order Entomobryomorpha; family Entomobryidae; genus Seira; species Seira sanloemensis. The sequence continues at coordinate 10,481 of JAHZMY010000832.1, forward strand.
TACTAATGGTGCAATAATTTGACTTAAAAGTCGCCATTTTTTGTCGAAAAGCTAATCCATCACCCAATTCCTATTCAAAATGTCCAAAATAATAATATGTATAATACTGACCCCAGGTACGGCACATATTCTACCGGGCACTCCAACTTTCAACAACCTCGTCGAAGCATAGTAGTAAGGGAACCTCAACCACCTCATCGAAACTCGCTCCTCGATCAAATTTTAGACTTTGACCCACTCATCCTCCTCTCATACTTCCCCTTCAACTTTCTCCCAGCGCTCCGCGAGCTGATTGACGCGAGTTGGCAGTACTTTCACCTGCGCTACCAGCTATTCCCAATCAGATTTCCGGACGACGGCGAACCTCCACGGCGAAGATCTACAGGCTCTGGTAGCGATCGTCCCCGAGTCATTCCAGCATCTATCGAC